>LJIJ01002593.1:0-25389 GCA_001718145.1 Orchesella cincta
AGCATTTGAGTTTTCTATATAGCACATTTTGTGGTGTGTGAGCAACACTTGTGAAAAGCGAAAATGTACATTTCCCATTCTTATGGAAATATGAAATACCGACAACATTTGTCCTGTTGAAAATAAAAATAGTGTTATATTGGGCTAATATAGCTAGGCTATTTGAAAGGTACTACCTACCTACCTATTAGGTAGGTTCGCGCTCGATGGGGGGGGGGCGCTACGCAGGAACCTTTAAAGATTTTTTCCTGTGTAAACAGAGAGTGACCTGACCATTTCTTCACTTTTACAGTGAGCAATTGCTCAACCAGACAAATTCGAATCTTTTTGGAAGTGCAACCCTCCGTTTCCATCCCTTGAGTGGTAATCCTAGATCCACGTCAACCTAAACATACAATAAAATTAAGATGCAGTTTCAAGGTAATCACAGAAGCTGTTCTGGTTCAAGTAGGATGGTTACCTAAAATGCAACTTGTTTCCTTCTTAGTAGACATCTTACTAGTTGATGCTACTTATGCACATAATGCATGTTGCATCTAATCTGCAATGTTCAACTTATCCATACACTGCAGTACACAAAAGTTGCACGTTTATTGGTTGTCGTAATGACGGCTCTCACAATTAGTATATATTGATGATAACTGTTCCCAATCGCAAGTATTTTTATCATATCCTAATCACTTAGTTATGCTTATCCTTACGTACCAATGAATTTATGCAATAAGGAGTAAAATCGTTGTAGAACATTTTTCAATGTAACGTTGTGAAACCAAAGTTCATTACATTTACTACAAGTATATATATTAATAACAATCTTAAAAGCATGTGACATGATTAATTTTGTTGTGTTACGATTAAATTCTAACTAGTAATCCGTATTCCTTTTAGTCAGTAAGTTACATAATCATAACCCATAATCACTGCAACATATTTATCACAACACGCACTATACTTTATTACGGTGACTATTATTTTAATATTTAACTTTTAAACAGTCATAACGTGAATTGTAAGTGATAATACAGTGATTTAAACCTATACTTTAAAATTAATATATGTCTGTAAATATAATATGTATTAGGCAATTGTGAATTTATGCTAAAAAGAGTTTTATTCTGATTTTATCTTCAGCTCTTTTTAACAATCTATCCCTAAACTAAGTGGTAACTCTAATTAATAACAACAATCTAATTCTTCCAGTCGAGTAAGTATTTCTCCATTCTCCATTGGTACATATAATATCTGTATATAAATTGTGAACCTTGAAAGTTGTATAAATATCTTATCTATAATTATAATCATTTCTAAAAATTACAGCCTGATGAAGGCAATAAAATACTCCGAAACCGGTCGTCGATACTGGATAGAAACAACAAGTTCATAGTGCAATTTCATTTTCATTGACTCTCATCAACAAGCTCGTTTCATCCTTCTCTGAGGACATTAAATCTAGAGGGTTACATTAGTCTGACTAACAAAACAAAGGGTTCTTCAATGGTCTGAAATGTTTATTTATTTAAATGCAGACACTTATTTTACTCAGTTGTAACCGAGCAAATCAAGTGATCATACACTGATCCATATACAACAAATTAAAATAACAACCAAATCTATGGAACGTTGGCTGTACACACAAATGGGTAGGAATTCCATCTTTATTAAAACAAACTTTATATGAGGATATGATGCAACTATAATTTTTTCATCAATCATAGTTATTCAGGTAACGCCATTAAAAATGTTGTCACGGACTCCTATTTGCAACTATTACTGGGCCCTTTAGCAGCAAACATTTCAGATGTGTGCTAATGTATGAAGAGTGACATCAAAGGATAGCTGCATTTACCATGCTCTCCGATGAAACTGGGGCAGTAGAAATAACGTTCAATCAAATACCAATAGGTAAGTAACTTGTTTAAAAAAGGCTTGAATTATTGGTCTGTATCAAAAATGAACTTTTAAATAGATACAACCTCTGTTATAAAAAGTTTTAACAATTACCCTACTTACTTGTATACCATACTTGTGAAGTAACAGTAAAATTCTGGTGCCAAAGGCGTTTATTATATTGGTACTGGTAGGGAACTAAAGTATCACCGTCGTCTAATTCAATGCGATTTTGCAAGGCATACCTTGTGACCAAGCCATACCACAACCTGAACCGGGTTGGCAGTGTCATCTGAGACATGCAATAACTTCCGAATGCCTGGGTGGGTGGATTGATGAACTGAGGTGCTTATTTTTCACGAAAGTTTCCAGCATACAAGTAGTCAGTTCCAGTTTCTGGTCTGTTGTAGCTAGTATGTTGTTTTGATGATCCGGCAAGATCATTTTGACTCCAACACGGCACTTACATTAATTGATTTCTATGAAACAGAGACATGGTAGTACACACATAGCAAATCCATAATAATGAGAAAATATTATTTAATTGTTAAATGATGAGCTTACTTGACTATGATGTTTTCTGCATCAGTTCGGTTTGGGTACACTAAAGCAGACGTCATGGTCTCGGATGCATGAGTTGATCGCATTGCAGATGAGGATGGATGGCTTTTCTTCATTGAAAAATTCAAAGCTTCGTCTGTTGTTTCGAATTTCGTGACGCTACGTCTTTGGTTTTCCTTGTTAACCACATCTTTCATATAAATAAAATCCGAAGTGAATATGAAAAAATAAGATTGGTATGTTAGTTTAATTACGATCAGTTAAAGAAACCTAAAACCTCAACAATGGTAGGAGTGAGCGGGTACTTAATGCTTTTGCACTTTAACATTTTAGAATTTAAATGTTCAAAGATATTATTGCGGTTAATTATAAAAAATCGTAACCTTATGTGGAGAAGGACGCGTGTTGTCCATAACGTCGTGATTGAAGTTCCGAAATATTTCGGTAAAGCTATGATGAGTAGTTGATAATTGTTGATTGAACAACTTTCTTCACAACTTGTATCATAAATTCTGAACTGATACTACCGCAATGTGATAGAACAGATCAAGTTGCAATTATGGTTACATCTAACTAGAAATGTAGTTCTGAGTAAAAAGGTCGGCCATCTTCGGACAGTGCTCACCACAAACTAATTAGGGAAGTGTAAAGTGTGAAGACTAATTCTGCTTTAAAATGATAACAATGAAAGGCACTACAAACTCTATTTGTGATATTTGATTGGTTGGGTTCAGATTAGATTACATTATATAAACGGTATTAGGAAGTATTTGAGTAGGATATATTGTAGCAATTTGTTACGAATAAACTGCCTCCATGCAATTTAACTATATTATCAAGATTAATACACTACATATGCTTTCATAATAGCCAAAGATTTTTATGAATGTGGTCTTATCATCCGATCTTTATTTACGTAAATGCAAAGATTTACAATAAGAATGCCTACATCACTCTTTGGGCTTCACAGTATTACTTTCGTTCTCAAAGTAATGTACTGCGTTACGCAATGCGAGTTCAGCATGCTCCTATTATGCAACTGATATGCACTTCTTTTCCGATATGTACATAAGCAAAACTTCAGATAAATGTTTTAAATCTGTAAACAAAAGCATTTAAGTTTTCTATACAGCACAGTTTTTGTGTGTAACACACACTTGTGAAAAAGAAATGTACATTTTCCCATTCGTTATGGGAATATGCATACAGACACATCAGTCCGTAAAATAAAATAAATAAGTTATTGCCTATTGAAAAAAACCGGCTAATTAAGATGCAACAGTACTCTACTAGCAGTTTCGTAATCAATGTTTAAATACGGTGAGCAGAACACTCGCGAAATAAATCCAAACCTTTTCTTAATACCTGTTTTTATATTTTAGTTTTTCAGCTACCTAAATCTATTTACCTCATTTAATTTGGCACAATAAAGCATTTGAAAGTTATTAATTTACCCATGCAATGGTAGGTGGTTTTTATGGAAATTAAAAGGATGTCATATCTACATCTGGATCGTATTTTCATAGGCATTAACAGTGTCCTACGCAGATAATGGTGGTAATTCCAGCCTATAATGTCTCGTCGAAAATACGATCCAGATGGGCTGTCAAAACTGAAACTAAATTTGTCAAGCACAGTAGAGTCAACGAAGTAAAATTTTTTTTGGTATGGAGCAGTCAGGATGTTTGCGCAGGTTCTTCGCAATGTGCATTTGTTTTATTTAAATGTATCCTGTTTGATGCGGTTACCGGCGAATTTCGCTAGGGGAATTTTGCGCTTGGAGGTTTCTTTTGCGCTTAGAGGCCTTTGCGCTTGGAACTTTGGCGCTGGAACATTTTGCGCTTTCGAACTTTGCGCTTATGACATTTAGCGCTTGGAATTTCACCCTTGATGTCAATTTGCCCTTATCACATTTTGCGCTTTGAACTATTTATACTTCTGGAATTAATGGTTGCTTTCCATTCCTGACATTACATGAGTTGGTGTCGTGATTGGGAATGTGAGGTAAGTTTTTCAGCAAATTTGTTTAACAAAGTGTCTATTCTTCGGCGTTTTAAATTGGTTTTTATAGTTATAGTGTTAATTTTATTAGGTTTGCGCGCTAATGAAGGTCGGTTCCAACGTGTTTCTTTATTAAGACTTTAATGTTATGTTTGGTTAAAAAACCAAATTGTGAGAGATAGAACCAGAATAACGGTGGCATTTTAGGTAGGTTAGGTTTTCAATGCAGTAATTATGTTGATTGATTATAAAACATTACAAACGAAAAACTTTTACGTTTAAACCTTAATGCTGTACATATTTATTTTACATTTGATAACCTGCTAGAATGTATCGAATCTGTGATGAGACAAGTACACACTATTAATTTCATGCGTTAAGTTATATTTCTGACAGCGAGCCACCTAAGAGAAAACAATTAATAACACAAAACCAAAATACAAATAGTTCCAAGCGCAAAATGTGATAAGGGCAAATTGACACAAACGCAAATTCCCAAGGCTAAATGTCATAAGCGCAAATTCCGAAAGTGGCAAAATGTGAAATAGCGCAAATTCCCCTAGCGCAAAGCGGCCTAGACCCATTTGATGCAATTAGGCGTATGTGCCGCTACCAGTGCTATATGAATTTCTTGTTTATATTTATGATAAATTGGAAGTCTGCAGTAAAGAGTTCCAAAATTTCTGGGTAGAGTATTTACTCTTCCAAAAATTCTGCATACATTTATATTTAATCCGGCCACACAAGCGAAACACACTAGTAAGTAATCACAGATATATGCACTGTACTTCATTTTCGACATTTCTAAAAAATGAAAATATGGCATGATAAATTTTTCTTCTTCTTCTTCAACCAGTGCTACTTTGCATACGTGATGATATGTCTTGTAATGTGATAGTCATTTATTCGAAGGCAAGCATAATTAATAGCTAAGTCAAAACTTTTACTCGTATCTAAATAACCTGTAAGTGGGCCATTGAAACGGTTGACTAAACGGAAAGTTCTAAACATTAAAACAGAAGAGATTGAAATGACGACGTTTTACATGGCTTTTTAATATTTTACCCCAAAACAAGGTTTTTTGATTAAGCAAGTCCAAAAAATGCTATTTACGAGTACTTCATAGTATAGCAACCTCGAACACGTTGAAATTAACTCAAAATGTGCAATTTTTTTCTTCAAAACATATTATTTTGGTTACAGTCCTTTACAGAAGCCAAATTTAATATTTTACATCACCATTGAATTTGTCACCCTTCAATTAGTTTTGGACAACAATATATCTATTTTAGTTATTTGCATAAACTTTCAGTGACATTTCAAACATATTTTAACTAGTCATATTTTCAAGGCAACTGTATAGTTGTAAGAGATTTGGTATATTTCAGTGTATAAACTGCATTCAAAATGATTTTTACTAAATCTAAACCGAACCACGACAACGTTGGCTGCTTCTCTAAGCATGACTCTAGGAAATCCAATGACAATGTGACTTCAACTCCTCCGTCACATAACACTATGATGTTCCATATACATATTTGTGAACATATGTACTCTATCCGAAGGTATTTATCCTAAAAAGTATGTAAGATTTGTAAACAATGCAATGTATGCATGCTGTTGGATACCGAATACTGAATGACACATTATTACATAAATACACATAACGACTGCAATATTTCCGTGACTTTCTATTGTAGAACCTAAAAAATTCAAATCAGAATAGAAGTGGCCATACTAATCCAAGACCGATACTTTACAACACATTGCAATCCAGCTTTCACTTCAAAAACGTTAAAATTTATTATAAAAAAGATAAATTCAAAACATTAGTTAACATTTGCTCTATGCACAAAACTGAATTACTTTCCCATTTCACATGCGATTTTTCCATCGATGCGTATCATTTAAATAACCTATGATACATTTAAAATCATCCAAAACTACATTATATTTAAGCATTACAGAAAAGTATGGACAAAGGAAAATGTTGTTGAACGTTTGAACCAAAGTGGCAACTTTATTTTCTTGATTTCCCGTTAATAGTGAACCATTCTATGTAACGTTTATTTGCAAAATACTCTTCGGATTAATCTTCATTATAAAATCCAATGTTCACCTAACGGTCGTCATTGCAAGCAGCCTTTGTCGAGCAAGTTTCCGATTGCCCCGTGAGCTCAATTCTTCGCTATCGGGAACATCGAGTGAATAATCAGAAAAATGTGATTGTTTTTTTTTCAATTCAACCAAAACAATTTTTCCTTTTTGAAAATTTAATATTTCAAGTTATCTTGACCGAGTTGAAATTCGATGATGGCGTCTGCTTACAGATACCACTGCATATTTTGCAGGGTGACCCAGAAAACTAAGAAAGGGTGGATTCACCATTTGCTGAGTATTGAGCATCAAGCTGCAGCTCAAGAGGATTTGGTTTCTTGGGAGTCGCCAACTAAGGAGCGTGTTTTAGTGGCGTTTGGCGACTTCTCAGTGGCCACCGAAGCTGTGCTTGCAGCTTTCAGTGGAGGCGATGGAAGGTCAACGCTAGTTGGGTTTGTTTGGAATGAACGGCGCCCTAAAGTCGGACTTCTGCTGTTTGAAAGCAGGTAAGAAACTGACAAATATAAATATTGAGGTCTGTTAACTTAGGAGGGATTCAAATTGACATAAAAGTGGTTGGGTCTGTTGTTCTTTTAGAGAGAAAGTGGAACAGATTTTGAAGGAGGAAGGAAACCGGATGCAGATTGGCAGTAACCATCTCCTTCAGCTGAGGAAAGCAACTGATTATCTTGATTTAGAATGTGAGTCCAGCTGAAGTGCTCATTTGACTGATGAATCAAGGCTAAATATAATGATCATGTCTAATCATTGGTTTCAGGGAACGCGCTTTTCATCCAAGATTTCTGCTCCGCGTTATTGAAGACTGAGGTGGATGATGATGGAACACTGCCATTTCCCAAACGAATTAAGCGAGCACCTACCTCCGAAAATAGCAGCTGTTACGAAGCTGATGAATCCACTAACGCGTTCTCCGACACTAGCAGCAGCGACAAAGACGTCCTGGAAGGGAATGACACCGCCGTCGATGACAAAACCGGAGTTATCAAGGTTGAACCACCAGAAGAGCCACGTCCATCCACCGTTCTTGGTTCCCAGTTGGATGTCCTTCGTAGCCAGACTGAAATCGGAAGTGAAGCCTACAACCAGGCGCTCGCCCTAATGGAAAGCTGCCGACTTGTCCTCAACACAAGTTTCGAAGGCTGCAAGCTCTTCATGTTTCGGAATTGGTGCTTGAAGCTGCGTGGGGAAGCGACGCCTGAGCTCTACTTCTATTTGGACGCTGAAGGTACGTATTTAAATTTAAACAAAGTTAAAACTACCATAAATTAATTAAACCTTTTTAATTGACAGGTGTTTTGGACAACGTAAATGGGGGATGGGTTTTTGGACCAAAAACTTGCGATACGTTCCTCCCTGATGGATTCTTAGCGAGCTTCCTCAACTCTGCGGCAACCCAACGGCTTCTACCAGGACTCCGGAGTAGAGATGGCGGGGAAGAGTTAGGAAGATTCAGTTACAACGGAGAACCGAGCATGCACCGCTTCCAAGACTTGTCCACCCAACTTAACTTAACTCTCGTGCGAGATCCCACTTTCGCCATCGAAGCTCAAACTTATCGGCTGCTCAACTATCTTCTCGATTTCGACCCAAGAGCGAGACCCTTTTTCTCCCTGATTTTTTACTGGGCTGAACAGAATGAGGTTAAACTGAGCAACTCACATTTTGCCTATTACGCTCCGGAAGGTGCTGGGTTGGACTGGTTGATCATCTTCTTTCTCTGTCAGAAAGGGATTCTTCCCACACCGAGAGAAATCCTGGAACGGCCGCATTCCGCGGTTCGCTGTTCTTTCTTCAATAATCCACTTGATATTGGGTTTCGAATGGATTCTCAGTTTGCTCAAGAATGGAATACTGTGGATAAAGCCAATTGTCCACGTATGGGCTCAAATGAGTTTGTTCTTCAGTTGGTTGAGCTGAGCATGGAGTTCTTCACATTTTATGGGAACTTTCGGGACTACCGCCAGGGATTGGTTTTGAATACTAAGGACGGGGAACTGATTCGCTACAACCGAAATCGGCCTAATGATACCGTGACTGGGCTGAAGCAATCAGAACTCATGTTAGTGATAAATCCTGCTCAAGGAAACCAATACAACGTAAATGTCGCACTCAACCGACTGAACGGCTTGGACTCTTGGAATCAGAGGCTGGACATTTTGCAGCCTATCAATCTCCAGTGGAAGTTCGTCTACGATGAGGAGAACTTCTTTGGAAAGATCTGTGGAGACATGTTAGCTTCCGCCAAACGCATTGAGGATTGGCTGCTCAACGTGGACGAAAACAGAAGGAGTGGGGCTGATGATTGGGAGAACGTAGCGAGCTTGCAAGAACTGTTTCGGAAGGTTACTGAGGAGGAGGCTCGACCTATTATGGAGTAGTGCTGAGCGCAAGTCGCTTAAAACACATTTTTGATTAATAAATGCAATGAATAATATGTTAACCAAATAACTTGTCTTCCGTTATGGTTTTGTAAAAATAAATCATGAAAATCATTATGATATATCGAGCTTGCGAAATATCAACAAAATATAAATAGTTCCTCGGACTAAGGGTTTTCTTCTTTTTCTTCTCTTTTATCTTTTCTTTTCTTTTTTTTCTGCTTTTTCTTCTTTTTCTTTGCTTTTTTTTTTTCTTTTTCCTTCTTCTCTCTTTTCCTCTTTTGCCAGTTATTGTTCTGGTATGGATGTAAAAGTTCCATTGCTTGTTCTTTTGGAGGCTCGTGACTTTCTTTGCGATATTAATTGAAGTTTTTCGGAATCTTTACCTTTTGGTTCTCAAACATCAGGAATTGTGCGTTTCGTGTTTCTCTATATTAACTTCTGTATTACAACGTAAGCATAAATTGAGGCGAACTGCGATATCTATCATCTTAGATAATTAACACGTTATTATTTCACTGTAATAATGCACAATCATTCGCTGAAGTGAAGTAAAATGGCCAAAGCATACAATTGTTACATTATCAATAATTTTAACAATTTTATGAAACCACTAACTATCGAATCTATTTATTTCAATAATGTTAAAAACATTTCAAGGATTTCATTTTCTTTACTTGCTTATTTTGTATTCACTAATAACCTAATAAGTATCAAGGTGTAAATGAGCATCTTTTGCGGAGCTTTTATTGGTTAGACCTAAAAATACAAATCTGAAGTAATTATTGAGGTTATCGCATTTTGCAGATTTTATTAAATGCTACAAGGAATGGCCAAAGGGCTAGCAAAATCCAAAATGTTTATAATTCTTTAATCACAACCCATATCTGCTACGTTCTACATCAGAAACTGTCTAACTACGTTCCATGAAAATAAACAATAAAACTGATTCAAAGGTTGCAGAAATTAAAACAGTGCTAAAATAAGTGTTGAAAACAACCTGTTGGTATCCTTGCAAGGCCTTGCAGGAAACCGTTAGCCAATTTTATCCTGTCTTCAAACTAAATACTATACAGACAATATTCTCCATTGCCTACTTTCCTCCTTGATATCATGGCTTTATGCCCGATCTTGGCTTAGGAGCTTAGTAGATAATAAACATAATGGCTTGACTTTTAAAACCTTCAGGCACTCCCGTAACAGTTTCAGTGCAATGGTTCTGATTTTATTTTACCCTGGAACTAATCTCAATAAGTGATGATGACCAAATTACCAAGATCGCCTAGAAAAGCTTTTTTCCAACCGCTGAAATTTAATGTTATCCATTAAAATTTCCGATCAAGCCACATGCCACGGTTCTTAACAAAATTAATGTAAGTATTCGACTACCCAAATTCAACTCAACTGTATCAAAATTGAGCATAGGCTACAGAAAAGTTGGTAATGTAGATTTCCCTCCTAAAATCAATCTCTCACATTACCCTTTTTAAATTGGATCAGCCTCGAGTATTTCTTGATATTCTCCACAACATTCTTTAATTGTCGCAGGCTTTTCCGCATCTTGGCATCATATGCCTTGTCCACCAATCAATATTGAACCAATACCCGTAGCACCAATACCAACGCATCAGAACCGTTCCTCCGCCCTGGAGACAAATGCTAAGGATGCGTCACTCAAACATTTAGTGACAGCCTGATATATCCGAGAATTTAAGAAGAAGTTACTCATCAATTTCAAAACCTCTTATGGCTTATTAGCAGGCAAGGGCACTTAAATGTTTATTTACTGCCTCATTCAATTTACTAATAAATACCATTGTCCCAAAGCTTACCTTTCCTCGTTCGAAGACCATATAATGTACAAAACTTTTTAGACAAGGACATGCATTGTGATTTATCAGTTGTGTAGGAAGTATACTGGTTTTGGATATTGATAAATATGTTTCAGAGTTATATTTAATGTTGGTGAGTTAAAACTAACACGTGGACGAGTGAATATCTTCTCCCTCCCCGACCAATTTGGCCCCCCACCCAATTTATTTCCGATCTTCTCCAGCCTCGGCCACATTGAATAATACTTCCTCCGCCAGAACCAAAACGGTTTTCCAGAATTATTGTCGGATCCTCGCCTCCAGTTCCAGCGCCCTGCAAAGGTCAACCTCCGCAGGTTTATGAACATGATCCCAAAAGCCTTCATGGCCAGACTGGTGTGGATATCCGAAGAAACGTAGAGAACTAGTGTCTCCATTTTAGGGCACTGCTTCAAATCCGCCAGTTGACTGTTGTTGAGCTCGACGTTTTCCATCTCCAGTTTCAGCTTCGAAATATCCAACACCTTGAGACTCGCCCTGAAGTTGGAAACAGCGCTCAAAAAGTCAGCCGAAGTTTCGAAAACGATACCTTCCAAAATCAGCGTTTCCAACTTTGGAAGTTGAACTGTGGCGAGCTGAGCAAACACCTGGTTTCTGTTGCCATTACACATCTTTGAAACTTTGAGCTGGAGCAGGTTGGAGAGGAAGTTGGTGCAGATTTCCGGGCGCATTTGCGAGAAGGCGCGTGCACTACACTCAAATTATCCAGCTGGAGTCCGTAGCGCTGTACGAACACCGCCAGTCGGTTTGTGGCGAAGAATCTATCCTCAAAAGATAAACGGAGATTTTTCAACAGACGAAGCTCCGGTAACATTTTGGGGTTCAGCTGGTCTGGTCCAGAGTCGTCGTCCACGTTCTCGCTTTCCTCGAAGAACAGCTTGAGGTTGTCCAGATTTGGAAGCTGGGGGAGAAGAGCTGTGAGCCGCTCATAGACAACAGGAAGCCGCTTCACGTCCAGTGATAGCCGAATCCCTCGTATGGTTTCTCCGTGATTTGTGACAAATTCCAATGCGCTTTCGTACTGGGCTGGATGCTCGACTCGCAGCGTGAGGAACTCCGATGCCAGGGATCCTTGAAGAGCTGGTGCAAAATCTCGTCCAAATTTTTGCATATCTTCAGGGTTCCACAGGAAAAAGCTCTCCGTCAACCACTCTGGTTTGGATTCCAAGAGGAGCTCATCCACAACAGCCTTGGATTGCTTGCTGCCCTGTCGCAAAGCCAAAATGGTGGGTCGCTCCAACTTCACATTTCTCAGGAGGATTGGAATCGCCTGGAAGATTGAAATGGAGATTAAACACGTGACTGTCATTCGAAAGGATAAAATTGAAGCTTAAATGTTGCTGATTTAAATTACCAGCTCAGCCATCCTGGATTTCATGAGATAATGGAAGAAAATACAAGTGTTGCTCACAGCCAGCTCTTTGGGTCAGACAAGTTGTCAAAAACGACGGGCCAGCAATCCTAAATGAATAAAAACAACTGAAAAACACTTTCGGCTTATTTGTGACAATAATCGTAATTTAAAACGAAAAAGGGGATAATTTACCTGCAGGCCGGACTCAGAACATCATAGTCTGTTCCCAATCTCGCCATCTCCTCCACCCACAAATTGGAATCCCACCTGAGGTGGAGCCGACTTCTCCTCTCGTCCAGGTCATCGCCACCACGCCCACAGTTAGATCGATCCTGTGAATTGACAAATGCATAAAATCAAACAGAAAATAACTCTAGAAAGCATAAATCCATAACTTTCTCCATGCTTATCAACTGATTACCCATTGGGTGTGTGGATTCGAACCAGGCCAGCAGGTGACTGTCCATCCAACATCCTCCCATCTTCAGAATCACCCATTTCTTCAATTCCTGACATGGATATTTAAAAATTTAACTAACAAATGACGTTGATTTAAAATTGACAATAAGTTTGAATCATAACAAGACAGACTAATATTCACATTTGGTTTCGCCCCGAAATTGGTGATGAGTATGAGGAGCATGGGTCAATTCCAAATCAGCTACTCATAATTAATAAAACCAACCAACTACAATAATATAAAATGTGGGAACCCAACATCGAATCCTGTCGAATTATGATTTGAAAATAAAGTAAAACAAAGCTCATACAACTATCTAGTCAGGAACATTAAAGTTTATTCTTTCTAAACACCAAAGTTTATTGATTGGACAAATATTCTGAATATAACGTATTCATCAATGGTTTATGAAGTAAATTAACTGACGAGGACAACTAGCTCCATTACTCCTGAATCCCATCCTTCTCCTCCTCATTCTTGACAGGGTTCCCTCCGTCGACCAGCTCATCATGTTCACATTTGAATTCCAGGAGCTCCTCCTTGAACCGAATTGTGTCCAACAGCTCCCGAATCATGCCCAACATCTCCCGAGTAGTTTCGAGATTTTCCTCCTTTTTAAGCAGCAATGCAGGCCTCCGGATGTTTACTTGAGCCATTTTTCTCATCGTCTCCTCCAGCTCGTGCTCCATCGCTCGCATTTCCACCAATTCTTGAACCTCTTCTAGAGTTTGAGGCGGAATCAGCGCATACTTCTGTTCAATCTCCTCCACTTTGTTGAACACTCTCGCGTTTTTGCGATCTTTTCCTGCCACAAGATCTGTCTCCTGTTCAGCATCCACTTGCTCTTCCTCAAGGGATACATTGCTCCAGCAGAGACACCATCTGATGCAATTCCTTTTTCAATTTCTCCACCTGAAGCTTCCCCGCTTTCACCGCCTCCATCAATTTGCTTTCTTGTTCCGGTTGAGGGGGCTCCAGAGCATGCTTTGCCTTAATCTTCTCAATGCTTTTAATGAGACTGAGGAATGTGCTCTTTAACTCCAGAATACTGGCGGGAGTCATTCCCTGTTCTTCAGTGGTCATCGACCCCGTTGACGCCATCGCAAAATCCAGATTCTGAGTTAAAATTAAGAAACGATTAGAATAAGGAATACATAGATAGAAACATTAGCCTCTCATTTAATGTAATGTTTCAGGATATAAACTTACGGCTTGAATGGAACAGTTTTTTAACAAACAAAAACAAGGCTTGTATCAGAAAATTTCAAATGCGTTGTCAGAAATTCAGCACAACTTGACTTCGACAAAACTGAACTGAATCAAACACACTTGTGTTGATCTGGTTGGGGAAAAGTTTCTTCGAGAAGGATTTGATATTTCCCGCCATCCAAGCAACCTGGACTGCCGAAGTGAACAAAGAGCATGGGCGTGCATTTGGCTTATGAATAAACCTGTTCATCGTATATAAATACATGTTTCTTATGCGTTCTCGAACTTCAACCAAACTTTGTATGTGGACGTTTGGTCACAAATGGAGTCGTTTAAAACCATGTTGTTACCACATATTTCACATATTTTGAGGTTTTAGCACATATCACATATGTAGAAACATATTTTGGCCATTTTCGCCAAATCGGCCGTTATTTTGCAATTTTTTACCTGTTTTACGAATTTTTTATTAAAATTACAATAATTTTTCTTTGAAATTTGGACTGACAGTCTAAAATGTGTTGCTAAATGTTCAAATTTCAATTTAAACCATGTATATTTGAATATTTAGGCGTTAGAGAACGCTTGAGGGCATTTTAAAACAAAATATTCGGATTTTGTATCCATTTTTGTCATTTTTTGACGATTTTAACCACATATTTGACCACCTATTTTGCCGTTTTTAGGCACATATTTATATACATATTTCGACCTTCATAACCACATCTTTTGATCAGCTCTACTTATGAACATATTTCAAGGGCATACTAGTTTCTTCTTTTCAGTTCAAGCAGCGATAATGGTAGCTAATTCGTTGTAATAATTCAGCAGAATTATGAACAATTTCGTTAGTTTAATTTTACACCAACTAATTGCTTCATATTATAACATTTCATTAATAATTTGGAAGTGTGGCGTGTACTATTAAATAAAACATTGTAATAACGTATGCATTCATAGCATGTCTATCGTGCTGGTGCCTACGCGGAAAATGTCATATACACACAAAGTTGAAAATAGCAAATTCATACAGCATTATTCATATATTTCAAAGCCTTAAACTGATCCTATTTGTATGGTTTTTATGTGGAACGCTCAAATTCTATAAGTACTGACGTTGCACCCGTTGTAATGTATTTCTTGCGCGGAAGGAAATGGGACGGAGTTTGTGTATTCTTAAAAAATTAACTCTAAAATCTGCAGGAACTATATTTTGATAATGGCTATAACAACGAAATTGTGCTACTTTAAGTGTCCACTTCTGCTGCTAGTACATGGAATCCGAGCTATAAAATATACCTTCTAGATAGGTGGTGGTTATTTTACAAAGTTCATCAAGGATATGTATAGGTTTTGTGTAATGCTTGTACGACCTGTAATTGCATATTTTCGAACCATGAACTTTGGAAATAAGCACCTCATCAGATGGGTATAGCTCGGGCCCTATCTGTCAGCTTCAGACCTGGGCATGCGTTGTTATAGCCATTATTTGCATAAAATTCCTTCCGCTTGAGAGGTATTTTTTATAGAAATTCACAAACTCCGTCCCATTTCCTTCCGCGCAAGAAATACATTACAACGGGTGCAATGTCAGTACTTTTAGAATTCGAGCGTTCCACATAAAAACCATACAAATAGGATCAGTCTAAGGCTTTGATTTATTTCACATGGAATACAATTTTCATCTATCTTCTGTAGAATTTTGTGAGGGTTGCAACGAAATACTTTCATATAAATAGGATTGGTAGTTTCGAAGATATATGCATTTGACTTATTGTGGTTATTTCCCAGAAGAAAATTTAAAATAAGAATTCAAAAAAATTATTATTAAGGTATATACCGATATATTTGTGTTCCATTAACTCTCTTAGCTGGCCGAGGTTTTTTGTAATTGCCGTTGGTAAACAATGGTCTTGATAAGAATTTTTACATTTATGAGCATGCTGTTATCAGCTAATGTTTACCTTGCATTGCAACATGTTGAAGAGGTTGTCACACTATGCTCAAACTTGGTTGGAAGTTGAGCTTGAGCGTTTGGAAAGTAAAATGAGGTCAACAAACATAACTGATTTATTGTTCGTTGTGATCAATTCAAGATGGAATTTACTTTAGTTCTAAATAATAATTAGTATCGTGTATGTTTTCTTTTTTTGTAAAATTGAAAAACAATAAATGTTATATAATAAGAATGCCATCATCTCACATTCAAGCGTCCAGTGTCATACATACACAAAACGGAAACCATGTGGAGAGTCTACTTGTTAGAGACTATCGTAAGTACAAATTGAAAAATTTCACAAACCATCAATTTAAAAAAAGAACTCAAATATCTTATTATAGTCTGTTCATACAATACCATACAAATATATTTGATCACTGAAAAAGACATTTTGCCCTCTCGTTTTAGACGAATTCAGATTTAGGAAAACGCGTCACTTTTTAGGAACAAGATATGCACCGATTTAATGAAACTCACACCTATTTATGTAATTACTTCAGTTGGTCTTTTATTTTCCCAAGATAATACAACACAAATTTGTTGACATTGAGTCACATTGGGTGGCATTTTCCTGGTTATGCTGGGAAAAAATGTTTATGACAATGCCACGGTTAGCAATGACGAATGCAAAAACGAAGGGAAAATGATGACTTACCAGCTCATACTTGAAAATTATTGAAGTCCAAAACAAGTGTTGATAATTGTGCATCAAATCACTTCTTTCCTTTCAAGCACTTCAAAATGCCGTTGAGTGACGATCAGTGTGTTTTTGTTTCCCTTAACAGCCAAGGCGTTATTAATGAACAGGGCCTTCTGGAAACTACAAATTCCTTGCAATTTCCACGATCTTCATACATAGAGTTGTAAGCACCAAGGAAAGCGCATATTTAAATATAGCTACAAAGGGTTTTCATGCTTTTACATATCTCACCATACCATCAATAGGAATTCAAACCACCCAATCTACAAATCTTAGACTTTCGCAGACCTGTATCGCAGCGAAATTTGCTGGCGAAAATCGTTGAGATATCGTATACTAATAGTAGAAATATTCGAGCCCGCTCCTTTGTTACTCAAATACAAATAGCACCTGCTAAATATCTGTGAATTTCTATTGTACAACCTGAAAAATTCAAATAGCAACAGACGCAGCCATATAAACCCAACAGTGCTATTTACAACATAAAGTAAGCTGGCTTCACTTTAAATCCAAGTGCGCTAAAATTTATTATAGAAGATAAAACAACCAAAGAATGAATTAGCATTTGCGCTATGCACGAAACTGACATACTTTCCCATTTCACATGCAATTTCCCCATCGCTACAGATTATTTAGTTAACACCGGATACATCCAAAAACTCATCCGAGACTTCATGATATTTGAGCACTACAGTTAAATATTTACAAATCAAAAATTTCAAACATAGTGTGGAATAATTTATAACACCATGTTGATTAGCAGTTTTGCAAATTTATGAAGACTAATCAAACCATCACGCTGAGCTGTACCCACCCCCTTACCCCTGTCACGCTCCGTAACGTTCGCCTTGTACCCACCCACCCACTATAACACCGTTACGTTTGAAATGGACGGCCCAGAGTGGTATGCATTGCAAATGGAACTGATATGTAATTTATTATTATGTTCAGGTAATAATCACGTATCATTAACTGTTATTACTATCAACCTATATAATACTGAAAACTACTTCACTTCGCATTACTTTTCTATGACCATACATATATTACGATTCATAGCATGCAACAGGATACTGAATATACTGATATGAATAAATTGTAAACGGGATTCCAAATTTGTAAATACGTTTTTAGCTCAGCGTTCTGACCAATCTCTGGTCCTTATCAGGAGCAAAAATGTGTATAAAAAGGTTTTTATTTCTATCCCTTCCACAGCTTGTGGATAAAATAATCGTACGATTATGCGATAATGGAAAGAGTTACAACATACAAGGCTTTAGTTGGAAATGATATCGACTGTGTTCCAATCAGGTGAGTCAGAATTGTTTTTCACAGCTTTGGATACAAAAAGTGAAGTTGTTTCTCACTTTGTAACTTCGGCTTGCTAATAAGTTCATATTAATTGAGTTGAATTGTTAGAATTTATCAGAAATTTAAGTCAGGTTAAATGCCATGGCTAAACAGTCACAGTTGCTGTATTTTGACCTACGAAATCTGAAGACGGACACTCGAAATGTGGAACAGTTAATCGGAGATGAACGTAATCAAAATTTAAACACATAAATGTATCTGCATGTGGGTTTTAATTGGATTTATTTATAACTCCATAATTTGAACATTTAGCATGTACCTATCTACGTGTTTGTGACGTACTTAGACAATGCAGCTCAGCTGGAACAATTTGGTCTAAGTTGGTAGACCTCTCAAGGTCTCTTGGTTTACCAGATGATCGTGTCGCGCAGGTAAATAGCTCATTGCTAATTGGAAGTAAAACTCCGCTTTCGATTCTTAACGAAGTGTTACAAAACTGGCGAGGAAAGGTGTCCACTAACGCTACTTTATGGAATCTGACACAAGCTTTAGAGAACCTGGATCTTTTAGATGGCGCAGGTTAGCCAAAAATTTATTAGTTTACTTGCAATTTGCAGCATTGAAGCAACATATTTTTTTTCTGAGTAGTAGCCTTACGGAACAATTTCACGTATTCCGGAAACTACTTACATTCTCCCAGTTTTCAATTTCGGAACCACATTTCACAACTATCCTGCAGAGCAATACCAGACAATATCAGTACCGGCTTTCACTGTGTCACAATTCCTACAAGTTTCAAATGAATCGCAAAGTCTTGAAAAAATTATGAATGGTCAGTCGTTTGCTAGTCTACGATCAGAATCAATATCAATAATGAAAACTTCAACTTCGGCAATAAGTGAGCCATTCTTAAGTAGCGCTTCAAAAACTGTATCGCCGATATTGTTGCGCAAGTGCGAAGGAAAAACAAACGTCGTTATAGAAAAACCTGAATTGGTGAATGAAGAGTTCACTGAAGAGGAGATCCTATTGCTTACTATCAAATGTCCCTTCCCGTTACTAATTTCCAGTCCAGCTGTCTTGAGAAAAACCATTCAAAAAGTTAAGGGCTGTAGAAAATCAAGGTTAACAATCAATCAAAGTTATAAATTTCGTGCTAAGGCACTGGTGCGATTCTCTTTGTTATTAGGAAATACATAATTTTCCCCTCCACTTAAAATATTTACTTGTATTTATGATGTTTATTTTTATTTCTTGGTTGTTTTTACGCGTTCAACATCTATGTCAATATTTTATTAATTTTCAGGGAGACTATAGCATAGAATTCATGTTTAATCAAAGTTAGCATCAAGTAATATCTCCAATTTATTGATAAGGTTAAAAAAATTATTTAATCAGAAACCCGACTTTATGTATGTATAATGCAATTACATTTCCGACATGACTAAAGAGTGAGAATTTTATCAAAGAAAATATCATTCCTATTTAATATTTTGCAACATAAAGCCCTGAGCAACAGATTTATAAAACCCAGCTTGAGTAACACGCTGCCATCCAAGATGTGTCTAGAAACTTATAATAATTACAGATTTATGAAACGTCCGCGGGATTTCCTCTTCGTTGTTGTAGTTGCCTTTTAAATAACATTTAAATATTTATTTGGTTATTCTTCGTTCCTTAATAATCAAGCTATCTTATATGTAGATCAACTTTTCAGTATGATTGTTTTCAGGGTTTCGGAGCATTTGACCCCAAAAACAACTCGAGATTTTTTAAGTCTACGTTTTATGACTAAATATGAGCCTGTAAAAATTCTAAGTAAAAACAAGCCAACCATCATGTTGGGGTAAAGTTCGAAGACAAACCAGTTGGCTGGGGCACCTTGAACACCAAATGGGGGGACCACGATAGAACCCCTAAATATCGGACCGATTGAGTGACATTTTGGTTGGGGGACTTTTGACTGGATTTCCCCCAGGGGGAAACTTTTTGACCCTTTTTCAAAATTCAATTGGCGCGGAAATATAAATTTTTCAATCATTAAAATTATTTTTTGCCCAAAAATTTTTGTTTTTTGAATTGAACACTCGAGAATAAGGGTTTGGAGAAAAAACAACAAATCAATAAAAGCAAGATTTATATTTAATACTTCTATGATAAAACAAAATTTTGACAAAAAAAGATTTAAATTTGAAAAAATTATTTTCGCCCCAATATCGAATTTTTGAAATAACACGGGCAAAAGTTCCCCTGGGGAATAGTCAAGTTGTCCCCAACCAAATTTCAGCTCAATCCGTGATATTAGGGGTGTTAATCGCTGGCCCCCCTTTGGTGTTTCAAGGGCCCAGCATCGCTGTGTCTCAACTTACCCAACAATGATGGTTGGCTGTTCTTTAAACTAGGAATTTTATAGGCTTTGATTATTCATTTAAAAAGTAAAAAAACGAACTTTGAAATTCGGAGGTTTTTTTTGGGTCGAAAGTGGGGCTCGGGAAACCACTGATTGGTATAATACGGCTTCTTTTTTGTACATTAAATGCTTTTTAAACCATCTAAAAATCATGTTTTAGGTGGATTATTTACTTTTGGAGGGGTTGGAGGTGAGTGAAGTTTTCTTTTCCTATAATAAAAACGTTAGATTTTGGGAAATCATCGCAATAGCAGTTATTCAAAAAAATTTACTAACGGAAAACGGATGTCTAACATTTTCCGTAGTCAACACGCAGGTGTTTAGGCTTCCGCGTGGTGCTGCAGGAAATTTCACAAATGACGTTATCAATGGAAAGCCCCAGGACCCCACTTCGTTTCTGGTCAATGAAAGGGTCAGATACAAAACTATCTCGTGCCAATGCGTAATTTACTTCGTTGCAAGTACAAAAATTTGTAATAATGCCATAAATGCCCTACTTTTTGCAAAAACAATTACAGATGGAGTATCATATTAATGTGTCGTTACTTGTACTGCGATGGTTCAACTGGCACTTCAGTTTGAGACACAACAACAAGAAGAACGAAATAAGAGGTGATGTACGAAGGACAAATCGAATGCCTTAGCTGGTAAAGGCTTAAAGCAAATAATTAATTTACTGAACTTTTATTTCATATTTATTTTCATAAACTTACATTCCATCATGATCCATAGGAATGAGTGAAATGTGAATTGTAAAAAGTGTTGGGTGTGGATGACATATCCAGAATAGATCGTAAAACATAAAAGCTGTATTGCAAAAATATTTAGGAGATGTAAAAAATATCTCAAACAAGTCAAATACACTCAATTTGTAAGTCTAAGCACAAACACGTAAATTTTACATACTTCATGAGGCTTAATGCCTACACAGTCTTTGTTGCCACTCTTCATAGTGGAAGCGAAGGTCATCCGTCTTCACTTCTTTAAACAGTTCTTGTTTCACCGTACATTGAGTTTTCATAATGAGTGTGCAAGTAAATTTTCTCTGCCTTTGTAAATGCACATTACTTTTCTCTATAAAAAGACAACAAACATGGGACGTTTAAAAAAATTAGTGGCTAATTAATTATATACACAATGTGATTATTATTCTTTGTAAATTACAACTGAACTCATTATTGGTTCATATTGCATCCTTAGTTGAAAGACGGAATGGAAGTCCAAAAATAAAAGATTGTGTTTTTATTCCTCCAGAAGTAAATCAAGAGAAAGAAATTATTGCTCTATACAAGTATCTTTGGAATTAATAAGTTAAATTCTGTTTCTCCGTTACAGTGTGACTACTTCAGCATTCTCAGTTCCTTTCGAGATTTTATTATAATGTAAACCTTCAACCGCTACAATTCTTTTATTTATCTTATTCTCGTCAACTCATACTGACCACATACTACCTCACAGTTGTAAACATATTCTTGGCTGCTCAAATATGGTGAAAGTATTAATTCTTAATGACGTAATTTTAATAACCTTGTGATTTTTTTGCAAATATTTTCATTACATTTTTATCTTACAATTATTCTCTACCAGATCAAAACACGGAGGTGGGGTTTTAATTTAAGTAGATCAGGTGGCGTGGTTGGGGATATGGACTTCAGAACCACCAATTCAGCTTCCAATATGATTTGGAAATACATAAGAAAGTTCAAAACGAGTTACAACAACGAAAATAAGTAGTTTTATGAATACAATAGTTTTGTTTCCACATTTCTTACATCGTGGCTAGTTGTGCAATATTATACTAAATGGCAGGCTTTATCGAATGTTAAGTGCATAAATGAGTATAAAATTCTAAAAGTATATCGGAGCTATATTCTTTTTTCCTTACTTTTAATATAAATAATATTTTTCTTACCTGTCGATTTTTTTTCTGATATTGGCAACGTGGATTGTTATCGAGCAGATCATACCTACCCAAATGAAAACACCTACGACTGACCAAACTCACGCAGGACGGTTCCGAAATTGTCGCAAATTTTTGGAACTCGTTTCCTCTAATTTAGTTAAAACTGGGAAATTTTTCGTACCCAACCATTTATACTTACTGGAAATTTTCTACTAGTTAATGTAAGCTTATAGGAACGCAATATTACAATATTGGTAATGGTACTAAATACATCAACATTTAATCGTTAAGTGTAATTATTACCACTGGAGTCTGTGGAAGACTTACATCATTTTTATCCAATTGGGTCTTCAAATGAAATTACTTCTGTATATTTTTACACAAACTATATAGGTTTGGTATTACGTTATGGCGGATGATCATTCATGTTCTCTCATCATTGGAATTATTCCGTGAACACCCACTTTCTTTATGGTGGAATATGGAAATTTACTGTGATTGATTAAAGGGCTCGGATTTAAGTTCAGGCCGACTCTTGATTTTTCAATTAAATTCAATTTCAATTCAATGCTGACAGAAATTAATTGAAATTGAAAACTTTTGAATTGAAATTAAAATTGGAATGCGAAAAAGCTGTGAAAGGAATTGGAATTTTAAAGGTTTGAATTGGCACATTCAATCATTTCAAAAGTTGGCAAAAAATTACCTTTAACCTGAAGTCAGAAAAGTTATGACAAATTGGAAAATTCGTTAGGAAATACAAATTCGACGTTTTATTTACAAACATTTTAAGCTGCTCATCCCTCGTAAGACCTATAGTTTTACACAGTTAACTAGTCGCTTCGTCTTAGAGGTAATAACCTTTAAGCTAAGCTGATATTGCTTTTTTTGCAATTAAGACCTCTCAACTCTACCTGCAACACATTTCCAATAGGTCAGTTTAACTAGAACCGGAACATTGGGTAGTAGCATGATGAATTATCAAGTTCATATTGAATTGCAGGGTTTGCTATATTAAAGAATAAAGCTGGTTCAACTTCTCCGGCAAACAGCTGCTAATCTATAATTATCAAACACTACAACCTGTTGTATTGCCTCAAGTTAGATTCATGGTTAAAAGATATGTGTTGTTATACAGATCCATTAACAGTGTACATGTTTCTTCTAAATAAGGCCAATATTGAGTTGTTCATATAGGACCGGCCGTGCCGAACTTGAAAACTCCAATACTCCAATTCATAGCTGGGAAAACTTTAAACTGGGGGAAAACACCAAAGATAAAGGAATTGAATTGAAAGGGGAAAATGTGTCAATACAGCGCTGAAATGAAATTGGCTTGAAAATCTTCGTATTGAACTTGAACCCGTGCTCTAGTGATGATGATAGGTACACCAATAAAACTTTGCGACCACAATATATAAGGCGATAAGCAAGCTGCAAAACAATGTACGAAGATATTCCTCTTGCGTACGTTGATACCAATCGTAAACTGTAATCGCATATCAAACTTTTGTATGTAGTGAACATGAATGTTATTCGTGAAAAACAAACTGCCTATAGCATTTAAAGTCATATTAATAAATTCGTGTAATTATGAATGTGATTTATAAAGTTATGTACAGAGTACTTTTAATCAACAACTTCTCTGTATAGTGTTGTTTATATCTTCAATCTATCCTATATTAAGATTGTTTAAGTACACCTTGTTGTTGTGGAACCAGCACGTAGTTTGTAATAACCTAATGTTCATCCAGTTCCAAATGTAAAGCTAAAACTACATTTAAAACGGGGCGGAACTAAATTAAACACAATTAGGAACAAAGCTATAACATGACTAACCCTTCCTTTCACGTAAAACATGTTTGGATCCTGACGAATACCTACGATTTCATTTCAATAAGCAGTCGGAGTCAGCAGAATACGTTTAGCAAATAAAAATGATGGCCGTTTCCAACATATAAAAATACACGTCCATCTGATAACGTGAAAACATTTTATGAAAAGATAAGATAAAAAGCAACATTCGTTTTGACGTGCTCAATTTATGTACTAATGATCAGCCTGTTCATAAGACTAATCAATTTCTCTGTGAAACCTATTTATATTAAACGGTTGTTCAAAATGGAGGATTGGGGAGAAAAAGATTATATTCCAGCAGGAATATTTTCACAAAACTGGTTTAAAAACTAAGCCAATGCAAATCGTATATTCGCTAGCAAAATTATTGGCGCTTGGAATACTTAGTAGGGAACCGATGTCGTAGGGATTGGGTAACTGGAACCTTAAATACTTGAACTAGATTGTTTAGGAAAACGTTGTCGTGTTTAAAATGGAAATCAGCGTAATAATTTTGATTCAGAACTGCCATGAAAGGGAAATTCCATGACACAAGCGTAATGACTTTACCAGGTATCCTGCCTTAAGGCTCATGCAACCCGGAGGTTTAAAGAACCTGCTCACACAGGCTCTGGATGAAAACGAAACCAAACATGACCGCATGAGATATTCTAACCGAAAAGAACAACTACAACCGGGTTAAAAAACTACTGCCACAATTGATGTTATACTAATACTGTTTGTACCATCGCTAATATCATGCGTAGTTTTGTACCCTTTTTTGCGTATTGTCACCTCCTTATTGGTATTTTTAACCTTTATTGGTTACCTGTGTTTACCAATCTTTTACCCATTTTACCCTTGTCGGAAGGGGGGGGCGGGGGGGTAGGAACGGCGAAGCGTGATTATTATATTTGGGAGGTTAGGGGAACGGGATACTCTTCTTCGGAAGAGCGGGTCATTTTCTGTAACCGAACTAAGGGTCAGACCACCCATTCCTACCATTTTTCTCAACCCTGAGAACATGTTTGAAAAGGTGTCAGGAAGGTTTCGAAGATGAAAGCGGCAGGCTAGAAAAATTTACTCGTTATTACAATACATTTCAAAAAAACTTAAAAAAAGCTTGTAGTGGAGGAAAGTTGCATGGGGATGGCGGACTGGTCGAATAATAGAAGTCGAGGCCACGGGAACTCGCCCATCAAAACAGAAGTTTGTGGATAAGCCTGAGACTTTGGGAGTTCGCGCTGCTGTAGAGCCAAAGCTGGGAGTATCAAACTCATGCCTATCAAACTTGAAAGCGGACTGGGGCCAACTGCGTCGGAAAACTTAAGACAGTCGGGCGATTGAGACAGTAAGAAAGTTATCGATCGACCCCCCCCTGATGAGACATG
>LJIJ01002594.1:0-25383 GCA_001718145.1 Orchesella cincta
TTGGTATGAGCATAATATCCTTTCAATTGTGTTTGGAATACGTCAGATCCTTCCTGATGTTGTTGCCATTCCAAACGCGTTAGTTGGCACTACACTTTCGATCATTGTTTATATCTTGTTACCGGTTGTAGTAAGGCTCGACTCCACTTCGAAAGATTTTCAGCTGCTTTGGTGTACGCGAGTGCGGTCAAAGCTTGAAAGAAAGTGGCTTCAGTCCTGTAGACATTGCCTCTCTTTTCCAATTGGACCTTTTGGGAATTATACTAAAGCCAGTTCATTAATTATTTGGGATATCATTTTAGAACAAGTTTGTAATTTGCTCATAAATTTGCAGGCCAATTCATTAATTCTTTAAACTACGAAAATATAATAAAAAGCGAAGTGATTTGTGAAATCTTATCGACTAATTAACTAATTTTATTGTAATTTGTCTTTATATTCGTCGTTTTTTAAATGTTTTAAATTGAGAATAAGTTTTTTGGGTTAATTTTACTTTTGCTGATTATTGTAAAAAAAAGTGCAAAAATTTACATTAGAAATATCAGTTGAGAAACCCGTTTTCTGTATATTTACCACTAATTTTTAATTTAAAATATCCTTACATTTAGGTCTACCAGTGTGCCACGCCGATATTCCTGAACGAAGCCACATGAGTTAAAATTAATAAAAATAAATTAAAACACGGTTTTCGAACGTATGTAATATTTAGATTTACCAATGGTATATTTTATTGACTAAAATGTTCCTGAATATCATATTTCATCATCGTCATCTTAGCTCACATTCATACAAGTATCAACACTTTATTTTTATTTTATGGAGTCAAACCGTTTGCACAACAAAGTTTCAGCAGTACACCGTGTGTGCTTGATATGCAACTGCCTACATTCAAAAACTCCCGATAAATTTTTAAAAGACAGAAATCCAGTTCCAGTTTAATTACAAATACTCCTATTGTAATCACCAGCATCGAGCCCAAAAATATTACCACCGCTCTAATTTAGGCATGTCCACCGTCTCAGGTTTCCCCCTCACTTCGTCATAGTGCAACTTGTTTACCAGCAGATAATTCCAATTTGTCCACTCTTTCCATTTGGAGAACAGCCCAGATGCAACAATTTTTGTATGCATTCTTTGAGTACTTGTAAATTTGTAAGCAAAACTTTTTTCATTATCACGAACCAAGCATACTTAGAACGTATTAACATGATAACATTTATAAACATGTTGTTTTATGTCAAAATTGTTACCTAGGCAATGTTCTCTCAAGCCCCCAGTTTAAAAAGTAGCAAAAGTGAAGTACATAGAATCAAGTTTTATGCATTTGAATTGTTTAACTGAAAATTAAAGGGAATTGAGCAATTAATGTAACGTACTTCGAAAATCTGCTTCCACGGAACAAATCGTCGACATCAGCAAACAAATTGAGTAAGCCCGTAATAACATAATTTCCATAATGGAGTCACAAATACATCCTGTAATGCAAAATCTTAATCGAAATTACTTACATAATTCGCTCTAACCTAGACTTTTTACTTCTACTTTTTTGAAAAACATAATACCTGAAATTAGGTAATAGTGCTCAAAATTTGTGAACTTGTCTTGGCGTTGTCTCATTTTACTATCAGTAGCATTTCACCCAGACGCATTTATTCTCCTAAAACATGGATAGTCCCATATCACTATGATGCATGTCGGCTACTTACTCTCGAAATTCATTTTGGAGAAAAATTTTCAACGTGCCCATATACGATCAAACTTTAGTTATTCCAGGGTAAAAAATTGTGAAGATTTCAATAAGATTACTTTCAAATGTCGAAAATGTACCAATTGTTAACTATTTATATAAAGCATGCCCGGGACCCCAATTTTAGTAGTTTTAACGCAGTATCTTTGTCATAAGTTCTGTAATATCTGGTCCCCCCTGTTCTGTGAAAAAATTTGATCAAATGAGAGTGTTGTGAGCATTTTCATCTATAAAACATAGAAATACACTTGCGCAAACTCTACATGCACAACATTTAAGTTTTGAAATCTCGACTCTGTCAATTTTTTAGGTTCCTCAATTTCAGCTGTAAGGCATGCATGATTCCTGAAATTTTCCTAACATTGTTAAAACGTCATGTACTAATATTTTAAAGCAAAATACAAGCATGAACATTTGAAATGGACGGTTTTTGAATTTTTGCTCAAACAGTGTGGCTAATATTGAAACCTTTGCCGTCTGAGTTTGCGCAGGTGTATTTCTATAATTTTTGAAGCAAAATATTCACAACACCTTAATTTGATAGATGGGTATCTCAGAACTGGGGGGACTACGATTTTGCTTTGCGTACAGAAAAGATACTGTGGAAGAAGGGCTAAAATAGCAATTCAGCGTGAACTTTGAGAGAATAGCTTAAAATTGGTACATTTTGGAGTTCCAAGAATAGTCCTATCGGCTTTTTCGGGATTTTCTACCCTAGAAAAAGTGAATTGTGATCATAAAATTACATCTGGGTCGATTTTAAAAATTTGTTGTCACTCACCATGTAAAATTGTATTTCGAGAATAAGTGGCCGTCATGCATCATAGTGCATATGGACAGCGGCGATTCGCGTATTTGTATTCACTGGAAATATAGTTTCGTTGCCAATAAAAGTTTGTTCCAAAACTGGATCGTTTCAATTTGAAACATCTACCCCAACACCACACAGGAATAAGTTTAATTTTTCCCAAATAAAAATTTCTTTATACCATATTTTCAAGTTAACCATTTTGTTTCTCACTTTAAGAGTGGTTTATATCCTTTTGTTCGGAATTTACAGCCCTGATGACCTAATTGAAAACTATAATTTTGGAGTTGAAGCCTTGTTAATATACATCTTCACATTTGCAATTCTCCTCCAAGCTCTGTTTGCAATTTGGACACTTGACATGCGGCAAATGAATGTGTTAAGGTTTTGAACACATTGCACGTTCTCAGCAAAAAAAGAAACGTAATCAATCAGCAAATTCAGTTTTCCAAGATAAGGAGCTATGGCTGCATACATTTTTGCAGCAGGAAGCACATCATTTGTTCCCTTGATAGTTGATGCCCTTTGTTATTGAAATGGATCCGCTGTCTCATATTGCAATTCAGTTAGCCCTTCAACTCTGAATCAAATCATGAGACGCTTTTTCACGCTTTATTACAACACCATGGTTTAGTCGGTTGGGTGTTTGTTTACAACTGTATACAATGTGTATTGTATTGTCATTGAACTTGCGCAAGAATCCAGTTGACCATTTGTAACTCATCGAATAAATTCGAGTTATTTTACCCGAAAATGATGATTCATCGACACTTGACGGTTGTGACCAGACTAGTAAAAACGGCTTCTACGTACTTCCTGGAATAATATTTGTTGGCATGAGTCTTGTATTCTATCAATTTTTTGGATACGTCAGCTTCTCCCCGTGTTTGGCGGTTCAAATGTCGCCATTGGCATCACGATTTCCTGCATGATTTGTATATTAATACCAGTTGCAGGAAGATGGATTCGACATCTGAAGATTTTCAAAGGCAATGGAGAATTTGCTTGCTGTCAAAACTGGACAGAAAGCGGCTTTTATCTTGTAGACATTGTTGTCTTTTCCCATTGGGCCTTTTTGGGTTATACAAAGCTAGCGTTAATTATTGGGATGTCATTTTTCAGGTTGAATGCTATATGTGTAAACATCTGCTTATAACTGGAATCTTATAAAAGAATTTTGTAGGTAGCGAGATCTGCACTAACAATTTAATGCTGTCGAAGAAATATGCAACAGAATGTTTTCTATCTTAACGTTCACCTCCAGTTAAGAATATTTAAACTTCTTAACTTTTATGTCAGAAAATGCCAGTGTCGTGATTTCGTTTTTATTCATCAGATAACTTTAAATTGAACAGAAAACAATTATAATAACATTAAAAAACATTCTAACCATAAACGCATTAAAAATTTATGAAATATTTATAACCTGATTAACTAATTAACTTAATTATATTCATTGTTATCTGTTATATCCGTCAGCGTTAATAGTAAACATTTAAGGCAAACTAGACTTTGTGTGGTTACATTTGATTGCCAACACTTGTATAAAACTACAGCATTTTATTTTAATATAACATTTAATACCCATCTGTTAATAATTATACTAAATACTATAAGAAAAGGTCTCTAGAGGCTTGCCCTCGATAAGGCATAATACAATATTTATCTCTAAAGCTACTCTTATATCCATAACACGTGATTCATTACTTCTTCGTCAAAATCATTTTTCCAATTATATATTGTATATATGTATACATTTTCACGTTTTTTAAAATCTTTAATTCCAATCAATAGAAATTGAGCAATACCCATATTACAACTCAAAGTCAAAACAGGAATTTAACTGTTTTCATCCACATGCGTACTTGTTATGAAATTGGGCAGTGCGCAAAAAAGCTTTGGCGAAAAACTTTTACTACTTTTCATTTACAAATCAGTTTATGAAAACTATTCTGAAGCACTAACATACATTAAAGCAAAATCTTTTTCCGAAACACTCTCAATTCTTCATACTAAACATTCTTCTATCTCCCATATCGCCATGATGAAAATGATCGCAGTGCTGATTCCATATTGCCAATGCGCGTAGTTGATCCATCTATACCTGATCTTTTTGTCTTCTTGTAAATTGTTTGAAAAAAACTTGAATTGCGAAAATGAAAACAGAAATAAAACTCAAAAAACACAACCATACTATCACATAGACATACTTTTCATCAGGGAGAGCGCATTTTTTAGATCATTTTATCAGCGAAGTTATCAAAAAGTGTAATAAAATATTCTTTGATATTGAAACGTTACTTATTACAGAATATTGTGGTAAAATGGATATAATACAATGATTTTTAGTTTTTGTATATAAGGGTAGAACATTTACGTTGACTAGTCTAGATAATTTTTAGAAATTATTTCCATAGTATTCCAAATACAAGAATTAAATGTTACTAAATATGAACATATATCAAACATCCTATTTGGGTTAATCAATGTGCAATAGGTGTTAAAGAATATCTCAAAATTTGTCAAGGTAGGCAACTAGTATAAATGCGGAAGAGAGGAAACTGTTTTTGTACATTTATATACTGCATAATACCCAAACATTATTGAAAATGATTTTAATTATACAAATATCTGCACCAAAAGAATTCAGCTCTATTCGAAGTATCACAGTTTGCAGTAAGTAGATACATAGGGCATCAATCTATAGCTACTTGTAAACAGGAGTAATCCTGGAACATTAAAACCGCTTTTAAATTTGTCATACAAACCTATCGGTCATTTTCAGAATATGTGAATGGGAGTTTAATACCCAATACAGTTTTTATCTAACAATTTTAGAAATTCAGAAAATATGTAACCTAAAATATGAATACCTATATTAGGATAAATGGAAGAGTATTGTGTACTTTTCTGGCACTTCTATCATTATCCTTCAATTGCAAGAGCACAGTTTGGATTTGATGCTTCCCAAAACACACATTTGTGATTCGTAATAACCTTGGTCCTCGGTGACTTGAGCGATGAACCTGGAACTGCAAAGATTTTACTTCTACCTTTCTAGTTCTGAGGGCCATTTTTTGCCTGGATTATAAATGAAGTTCTTAAGAAGCAATATTTTTACCTTGAATTAGTACTTTTTTCCAAAATAGCATCTGCAATGGGAAAGTGGGTGAGCAAGTACCTTTTGATAATAATACTGTTTTTCTCCATATCACCAGTTTTTCTAACTCTGAATCTTCTGCTACAATTTTGCAACGTGACCCTTTCGTCTATATTTCTACGTCTACAGGTATTATGTGAGTGGTTCTGGAAGGCATCTCATCCTAAAATAAATAAAATCATTCATAGAAAATTTCAACTGGATAAAGAATTGATTAATATCATGTGTGCTGTCATTTTACTCTGTGCAAATAATGGTTTTGAAACAAAGATTATTATTAACTTTTTCTCAATAAATAACCGAAAGGGTTCAAATTTCTGTACTAATGCTCATCATTCCGCCTTGCGTAATCATTATTGAATTTCATATTCGAAACTGAATTTCTTGTATTACAAAACTTTCATTCTTTACCTGATTACGTGGTTAGAAGATGCAGAATATTGCATCATGGCATTCAAGTTAGTCCATTTCCTTTTGGCACCGTGTGGAAGCCAAGTCAGCGAGAGGTTTTCGTAAACTCTTCCCAACAGTCAGCACTTATTGAAACACCGACATCACCACCTAAAATGTACATAAACTCCAATTTGATTAGTTTCAAAACACAATAAAGTTCTGAAATCATACCTGACCGTCATGGACTCTTACCTTATACGTTACCCACAACTCAGCAGCATCGTCGTTTTTTGTGCCTGACTGGAGCTAGCAAATTATTTAGACTATGATTGTTCGCCATTACTGATGTATGATTCTTATGGCGTATTTTCAGCTACACCGTGAGTTGCTAGGAACATGTTAATCGCAATGAAATTATAAGAGCTTTGTTCTGGAAACTTCATATTTATGAAATATGCTGATTTTAACGAAATAAAAAAGTCAAATCGTTTCTGCTTAGTTGTGAGTTTATGCGCAGTGATATTTATTCATAATATTTTACTTAGAATTATTACACTTGTAAATATTAAAAAACTTTGCGATTGAAACCGTCATACGAAGAAAGGCATAAACCATAACTTACGCGTACCTCAATTTTACCAAAATATTAATTGAAATGGATAATTGAATGCCAAAAATATCATTTATATTAGATTTTCTATTACAACATGTTAAAACCTCACGGTTTGGTAATTTGAGTTATTATTCTTTCTTTTATTTACTTATATCTAAAATTATAAAATAGTATGCATCCGACCAGTAAAAGAAACAAGTCTATCAAGAAGCTTTTTACCATATATTTCCGTCAAATTAAATTATTTCACCTGAAATTAAAATTAGTCATGTTCTTTCTCTGCTTGGGTTACTTTACTCCAAATATATACTTAAAACACATAATGTGTTTGAACTTCAAAACTTTTAATTTTTAACAGATTTCGAAAAGCTCTTCAAGATTGGTGTTGCTGGAATAACTTTATATTTTTATACCTCTTTACTAGTGAGGATGTTACAAACTTTCACATGAAGTTAAACCTCTACCATTTCAATATTGTAACCACACACAACGCTACTTTGACAATTTAGAATCTCAATATTTCGCATTTTAACTGTAATAAACTTGAAGTAGCGAAACGAAAAAGAACACGTACGCATATCAAATCAAAGTACATTTTTAATATGGTATACATTGGTGCTCTCATTACATAAACATACTGTTCAATACTGACGGTCTTATTAGAGTTGTTCATCGTATGTAAATTCCTTTTTGTTTAGGCTTTGCCTGATTGAAACCAAACATTGTATGCATATGTTTGGTCATAAAATAAGACATTTTTAAGCCCATTTTGTAATACATATTTAACATATTTTTTTTCCTACATGTTACATATGTAGCTACATATTTTTGCTTTTTTAAATTTTGAATGTTATTTTTTTTACTGTTTTTTTTGATTTTGCAATTTTTATTAGACAAATTTCAATTTTTCAAATTTGAACTCCGAAAATGGGTTTTCTGCACTAAAACGTGGATTTTAAGGTCGATTAATGGAAGGAAAATCACAGGAAAATTAAACAAAAGTCAATTTTTGTTAGAAACAAATTTTTTCAGTACATTTTTTCACATTTTTTGCTGTTTTTACTACATATTTAACTACATATTTTGGCTATTTTGCTACATATTTACATACATATTTTGGCCATTTTATCTACATGAACAAGATAGTTCTTATACCAAACACATGAAAACATTTTTTGCCAAACTGAAATACCATGGCCCAGAGACTTGTAAAACTATACTGTAAATGTCCTGTCGAATAAGTTTGGACTTATTTGGGAACTCTGAAATGAAGGTCTGAAAATATCCTAACATATTTTTGCTTTGTTTTTTAATAATTCCACGCAGTGACAATGCGGAAATCAAAAAGTTTGGTTCTGAGGACAATTGCTCAATTTTGTTGAAAAAAGAAGTCAGTAATGCTCATACATAGAAAATTATCAGGCTTCGTAGTTGCCAACAAAACTGTCTAACACAACTGGTAAATATGTGTTCATTTCCGGAAATGAATGCTGTATTATACCAACAAATCTTACGATGAAATAAGATCAGTTTCCAATCGGTATTACTACTGGAGTATAGTAAGTTGGCTAAAATTATCCAACAATTGTGTATCTTTATGCACAAAACTGGGAAAATATTGGTTAATACCCGGTGAAATGAAGTTTTGAACTGCCTATTAGAACCAAAATTGCAATATTTTTTACCAAGTCGAGTTCTCACCAAGATTATGCATGGCTAATGTCCCTATATTTAAGTTTGTGTCTATCAACACGCCAAAAAAACCTCGATGAGTGGAAATGTAACTTCAACGCGTATGTTACGAAATTGGAATTTGAAGCTCGTTTCTAGTCACCTCCTAACGATTTGGAATGAATATTCGCCAAATGCCCACCTAACTCCTGACGTCAAATACCGAAAGCACTCTGGGTTCTACCTTCAAAAAATCAGGACGAAATAATAACTGTATTGGTGTCAGATCGATACAAAGAGAGCGCAAGTACGCCTTTCAAAAACAAATTGGTAACCGATGCAATAGTTTAGATTCTCCATAATTCCAGGGACAAAATAGTGGGGTTGACAATGAAAAGCCGTCACTTTTATTCTCCCACGTTAAACGTCCCTTTTAAGTTTCTCACGGCTCTCGGATTAGCAGTAACCATGCAAGATTGGGTTTCTGCTTTCCAATCGTTGCTGGAAGACAATAACAGCGACGTCAGAGAAACTGTGGTCAGGCAAGTGCTGGAGTTCTGCCAAAGTGTAGACTCCTCAGAGCAAGAAACTATCATCAGCCTTGGCTACAGCAATAATTTGTCTTTGTCCAATATTTGGAAAAGAAAAGTAAGATCTGCATGTTTTGAGTTTTTTGAGGGCTGTTTGTTGTACGTGGGAAGGAGGAGAGGAATGCTTTAAAAGCAAAGCAACCATCGATTGTCGACATTTAGGACCGATATTGTGAAAAACTGATTGCATATAACTACATTGTATATGAAATCAATGAGCATTAACCATCTAAAGAGTACAATTACTATTTTTACCGATCGAAGCCAATATAAACTTCGTTTCGAAATTCATGATAATAACACCGTGGTCTGACTAAGGCACTCGAGAAGCTTAAGCCCTTCCGTAAGCGCTCAACAAATACATTTTAGCTATGTGCTTTAGTCCCGATATTTCGAGTTCTTCGAGTGTCGGTTTGGGTGAACACAATGATAAGTTATCTGAACCGTCACCTCATAATGACGCATAAGCTAATTCGGTGCCTTTGGACAATTTGAACCCTTCGTAAGGGAAATTGAGTCTTAGGAACACAAGCAAAATCGAGGCACTTACTACGACAATAGTTGGTGAAAGTGATAACTGTAAAAATCAGCGTGATGAAATAGTGAACGAAGAGAACTTAACCGCGGTGCTCCTAAGAAACTATCAACCTGATCATGAAGCGGTGGTGTTCCTCATACGAGATAAACGTTCACGAGGAAACAAAACACCTGGCAAAAGAAGCAATTGCTGTTATATAGGCTAAATATTGTGATAAACCGACTGCATATAACTACATTGTATATGAAATCAATGAGCATTAACCATCCAATGAGTACATTTACTGTTTTACCGATCGAATCAAATGTACTCTTCGATTCGAAATTCATGATTCGAACAACGTGGTCTGACTAAGGCATTATAGAAGCTTGAAGATGAGCGCAAAATACGACTAGACGATTTGTGAAACCTTCCGTAAGTGTTCACCAAACACATTTGTGCTATTTGCTTTAAAATCGTTTTTTCGAGTGTTTCAAATGTCGGTCTGGGTGAACTCGATGATTAGTTATAGAAACGCCACCTCATAATGACGCATAACCTAATTGTGACTTACAATTGTACAATTCGAACGTCGACTTTGTAAGAAAAATTGACTCGTAGACCACAACTAAAATGGAAGCACCTAAAACGAAAATAGTTTGTGAAAGTGATAACTGTGAAAAACGACGAGATAAAATTGTAAAAAGCGATGATGTAACAACGGCGCTGCCAAGAAATGATCAACCTGATCATGAAGCTGTGTTGTTTCTCATTCGAGATAACATTCGAAAGGAAACTTGTATGAGCGATGCGATAGCAGTCTTAAAGACTGTTTTCCGTTTTAAATAATCACTAATAGCTGTAGCAGAGATCAGAAGTAAAATATGCCTTGCCACTTTCAACAGATTGGAAAGTCATCCAAAATCCGTCAAAATATATATCTAGCGTTCATTTAGATTCACAATATCACCTCTCGCACCAAATTATTTTAATATATTGTAAAAGATCGCGCAATAAAAATATGTTTATTTGCAGCCAAGAAAATGCATCGGAAATTTCAACTACTTAGCAAATTGATACCAACGTGTGTTGTGGCTAATAAGTGTTGAAACTGAGCTTTAACTCTGCTGCTGCATCCTCAGTCTGCAATGGAAATTACTCGTAAAACCTATCGCCAAGGAGGAAACCTGGTCCACTAGTGTGGTCCTTAACGAAAATCCCTATCGTGAAGCAAACGTCAAAAATGGTATATGGCAGGCGGTTCTCATTCGCCATCATTATCATCCACTAGTACAAAAAAACTGTTGATAGAGGCTATGATCGCGAATCCGGAAACGTTTGTGCCCTACAACACACGTCATTCGGATGCAGGCTTGGATAAGCGGTCAATTTTACAAAACGATGTACAAGTTGAAAATATCGTGTAACTGTACTCGTGTAATTATCGATTATTACTATATTTTAAGATATGCAATTTGAACGGTCGTGTATCTAGAGTAACTGTTAATCAATATTCTACTATCATTAGGCAACTCTCCACAAGCGGCTTCTAGAGACGGTGGCACACAGTTTCAGAATTACTAAATTGTGGCCGAAAGTCCATTTTCCCATGAATTTTTAAATGAACGATATTATTCGTTTTTATGAACTAATTTTGTCGACGACATTGAATTGTACTTAAGAAAAAATATTTGCAAATTTATTGAAATCAGCTTGGGTGTGAATAGCTCTAAAAACTATCAAAAACCCATGATTGTGTAAGAAATTATATAAATTAGTAAGCAGTTGCGCATTGTTCCATTTTTTTTAAAAAAATACTACTTATCTCCCCGACTTTTCTTCCCCAGGATACATTGAACCAAAAATTGATCTAATGCGGAATTCTTGTAATAAATTATTGAAGTTGGGAGTTCTAAAATGGGTGGGTACCCGTGAAGTAAAATGTGGGCTGAGTATTTATTAATAAAAAAGGTTCATAGGGTTTCAATGACAACTAAATACAAATGAGTATGTCGTATTTCTGTATTTGTAACATTTTAATGGAAATGTACCCCACCCTAACATTTTACTTTACGGGATTACCCAACTTCGATAATTTATTACAAGAATTCCGCATTAGATCAATTTTTGGTTTCAATGGTATCCTGGGGAAGAAAAGTCGGAGATTAACGTAGTATTTTTTTTAAAAATTGGAACAATGCGCAACTGCTACTAATTTATATAATTCTTACACAATCATGGGTTTTTGATAGTTTTTAGAGCTATTCACACCCAAGCTGATTCAATAAATTTGCAAATATTTTTTCTTAAGTACAATTCAATGTCGTCGACAAAATTAGTTCATAAAAACGAGTAATATCGTTCATTTAAAAATTCATGGTGAAATGGACTTTCGGCCACAATTTAGTAATTCTGAAACTGTGTGGGTGGCAAAAACCCTTGTCACTTTAGAACTTCACCAAGCATCAATGATGTTTTATTGGAACACTTAAAATTACCCGAAATCTCTCTCTGCATTTCCGAAATGGATATAGGGGATGCATATGCAATTAACTGACTCGTACATTGAGGCAATCAAAAATCAATACTCTGTCGGTTTCAACTTCACTGCTACATAAAACTTTGCATTCAGTTTGAGATAATTAAGCTTCGAATGCTAAGGCAGTACATTTGGGTGATTCTAAACTAGTCAAATAACTTAAGAATCACTATGATTTAGAAAGTTACAAAACGCCTTACGGTAGGATAAATATCAACTTTTAAACTCCACTATGTCGGTTAACGTTGCAACCGATAGCCTACTGTGAGACCTTCCTTAACGACTACTTTTTAATGGTAAAACTACTACATACTTATCATGTTTTATTAGAGCTTGCTTAATTTTGAGGAATTTCTATTGATTTACATGTGCATTTGTTACGGATTTTTTATCACTATGAAATTCCATCGAGATTATGAAACCGTTAAGAAAGCAAATGAAGCTGTGTTGCAAACGAAAAGTTAAATTATTTGTACCATCCACAATTTATGGTTTTAGAACTAATCCTAGAAATAATCTATCATGTACTTCAACAGATACTAATTTCAAAGGTAAATATGCAAAATAAACGAATTGCTTAGCCTAATAATTTTGATTCTCCCTGACTTGGTAAAAATACATTAAACTGTTGGATAGCTTTTTTCTTCCGTATTTTGTTTCAATCCTCATTTTCCCTTTGAACACACTAGATGTTACCACTGATTAATGTAACATTTAATGTTTAAGAATGTAATTGTTAACCATTTTGATGTTCTTCGGCTGAATCCGTTTATAAATTTTGAAGACACAAGACACCCACTGCTACTAAATTGGACAGTATACCTCTTAATTAAAATTTCGTACTAAGTTTGATTAGTTAGAGAATTTTGCTTCGATAACTTCCAAATTTATTGTTGAAATTGAAATTGAAAAATTATATTTATGTAATGGAACGCCTAATGTGTATTTTGTTGCGGGTTGTGTGTGCTTACAATTTTCTACAAGCAGCAAACCTCATGCCTATGATGACCTAAGGTTTGCTGCTAATGCAAACCTTGCTGTACTTGTTTCTTATATTTTACTCTCATACTCTCTCATATTTTACCCAGGTAATGTTAAATGAATTAAGTATATATTGTGTAGTGTGTTTGCTTACAGTAGAAAATGTTCTAGTTAAATCTGTTCATTCATGAATTTCATTCCATTTGTGTTCAGTTTAATTTATCGCTGGAAATTATTTGATAAAATCTACAAATATTTCCAATATCGAACTGTTGTCCACAAAACCATTTAACATTAATGCCTTAGATTGAATTTTTTAAAGTAGGCAGGTTTTGGTGGTTTCAGGAATTGAAATTCATGAGTAAACGTGGATTATTTATATTATTTAATTACTTAATCTACATGTCTAATTACTAATGACCTATATTACTAATTCACGAATTTATGTAGTGTATTATTTTATAAGAACGTAGTATAGTTACAGACTAGTTTTCGACCTCAGAAGAATTAGCCAAAAACCTGTTTCCAGTTTTCCAAATATAGATGAAACATGGGAGGACAGGCACCGGGATCTGACGTAGGTGATCCAGGATGTGTGTTTGTTGTTTGGTGATGATGAATTTTTGCACTTCAAGGTTATATTTAGAAGGGATCTGGAATATCATACGAATATGTAACAGATTTTACTTGAAAAACAGCATAAAGTTTATTTTGTTTCAAACATACGATATAATTACAAATAACTCAAAAGTATTGCAAATAAATTTGCAGAATAATAAGCTACAAACGTAGTAGAAAAGGGTTTTTCTTAATGTTTCGTTTTTGCGCGTAATTTTCTGTTATGTACACATTATTTTATGAAATCAGCAATATTATGATTTAAATGTATACCCAGAGAGTTGACCTGTGATGACTGCAATTTGATTCAATGATGTCGCAGCTAACCAGCATACTGACAGCTGATGACGGTACGGGATGTCTCTCTAAGGATCACACAAAAATGAATTCAGATATTAAATACGCGTTCTAGCCGCTAGTGTATCTAATTACAATTCCAGTTGAGCTCCTACATAAGGAAAATCAAGAAATCAGGCAGTTCTCTGACAAATTTACAATTATAAGTTAAAAAAATATTTTGAACAATCACAACAGAAATCAATAATACGTAGAGGTAAATTGGAAAGCAAGGAATCGTAAAGATAATGTTTCAAGAAATTAATTTGCAATGCAAATATATAATTACCATTTTATAACATGATGGCATCGCGTGTAGAGTGTACGGGTTGTTTGGTTCCATTTCCTGCAAAACGAACAAATAGTCTCCACTTATTTCTCTAATTACTAGCGAACTTAGTGGTGAACAATATTTTAAACGTTTTTCGCTCTACGATAATAACAGCACGAAAGCTGTAAATAAATTCACGATCTCTTGATAACCATTAATTGAAAATGTTATGAATCATCAATTATTTGACGATTTTATGCATTTTCTCATGACATCTTGAGTATTCTCTTCCCTAGTTCTCCTATTCCTATTCTCATTAGTTAATTCAGTAAATTGTATAGAAATTATAAAGAGAGTGTTAGTAATATGTAAAAACTCTGCAAGGTCGTATTCCACCTCAGGTTTTAACTTTGAAGGATATTTTCTGCAAGCGGATATAATGACACACAATAATGAAATGTGAACTTCTCTCAATTAAATCAGGTCTGGGGCAATTTAACAATTAGATATTTGAATACTGCTGCTTATGGTGTAATTACATGAAGTATCAGTTTTATTGTATGAATGAATTGTGCTAATACGCATCTAACAGATTTTGGAAATGCTAAACGAATACGTAATTTTGCATTCCTACATGAAATTTAAAATATCATGACCTCAGCTTAGTCATGTCATTCGTTCTCATTTCACAGAAAACCGGACTTTATTGCATAAAATGTTGAAACCATTCAATATCCTTTTTTAAAATGTTCGCTAATTTTCATTTAGAGTAAACCAATGCCTTTAAAAGGTATGCTACACTTTAACTTGTAACTTGCACTTTTTGATGTAAAAGAAATAAAGACACCAGCGATGCATATGAACACGCAATTATGAAAGTGAATTTTAAAAAATACTCTGGTTAAAAAGATAACATATTTGTAACTAATTTAATTTATTTAAACAGTTTAAATACCTTTCAAAATGCTTACGGCAAAAGTCTCAACTATCATGTAGGAACTTTTGGGTTGGGTTAGTTAGGTTGATACTGCTACCTTTTTATCCATCTGCAATAGAATCAAATTGTTATATTAAATTTTAATTTATAAGGTGTTAATATAAAGTGTTTTAGGACATAGGTTTAGGTATGGATGTTCGATTTTGCTTTAAACAGCAGTGTGAATGTTGTAATATATTATATATATCACTTAAAAAGGTTTCTCAGAAAAACTTGAAATAAAATTACATCACCAACTATAAGTACATACATGGTTCGGGGAAAACATAGTTAAGTTACGATTCTGTTATATATTTAGTTTGCGCTTTACGTTAAATGGTTAAATGCGCATTTATTCGCTCAGCATCAACTAGCAAACATTGGAATTTCAAAATTATTTATGATGCAACGCATTTTTAGTGAATTGCACCAGATTCTCATGCAAATACATGAGGTAGGCACGTAAATGAAAAACAAAGATAATCAAGCAATATAAATTAATGGTTAAAAAGAGTCAAGGAAAACTAGGTGGTTAATGGTCGAATGAAACTGTTATAATACCTTTATAAAGTCAAAAAATGTTACTGCTCAAGAAAATTGGGATTCGGGAGGGTTTCTGTGCGATTTAAACCTTTTGTCTATCTGTAAATACAAAAAATACAAATTATTACCATTAAGTGTTTTTTAAATCCGTTGAATAGAGAAGGCGAGAGAGCAACTGTTGAGTATAATGTAAAGAGTATTGTGAGCAAGTGGGCTTACAGGAAGCATTCACATTATGTTATGCATTGCATCTCCGAAACTTACTCTGAGGAAAGGGTTAGGAATATTCCGCATTTATATGTTATTGCAAATGCACGTACTTAAATATAAAAAAATGCTGACTATGTGATGATTTGCTTGGGAATATTCCTTGTTCTGCATTAACTTACAGCAATGCTAATTTCACAATACTTTAACTTCTGAAGACATATACATTGAGTACATGTTTTGTAATATGTTGTAATTTTTTATGTGTATACTACTATACAAGGGAATATTAGCTTTGTGAGCTGTGGTCAATATAGGTGCATGTATACCTCTACTAAAGGAGAAGACTTGGAGTGGTAGACAAGTACGCTCATTCCCGTCATGGATTTATCTAGTGTACACTACTCTCATTCTTATCTACATCGTTCACAATAGCTGTTGCCAAGCTGAACAGAAACTGTACGTACTAAACTACTTGTGCAAGTAAAAACTGTAACACGACGTGTCATGTAAAGAAACGACGAGAACGATTGTACTGTACTTTTAAAGCATGGTGTGAATAAGTTATCGATATTCTTTCCCCTCGGTTTCTTTCGTGACCGAGCAGATCCGAAATTAAATGATGAACGACTGCATGGAGAATTGTAATACAAAGTAATAGTGAGTGTGAATGTTAACAGTATACTTTTTATCTATAATTAAAACGTATCTACTGATATTTGAGTCACGGAAGAAATCTTTTAATTTCTATTTTTCTTGAAAGAATATTACAAATTGATTTGTTAGATCATATAAGTATTGTCAATAATGCGAAATAAGTGTTGATTGCATCCAGTGTTTTTGCACCATCCTATTCTCAATTTATCATGGTTTCATGCATAATCAACCAAAAAATGATACAAGAAAAAAAGCTTACCTTGTAGTTCATTGCTTGTTTGTAACCATTTATAAATTAAATCTCACGAGAATGAGAAATGATAATTTCAGATATAACATTACACATCTAACAAATATTGTAGGACTTGCAGTAAATAGTGAGCTAAAACACAAAGTTTTTCGATCGATTTAAACATATTTCCTCACTTCTCGCATTTACGGCACTTTCTTTTGTTTTACGAGATGGAAGTAGAAATGTTAAATATTTATACTGGCAAGAACTGGAAAGCCATTTCGAATTCGGACAAGTTTATATTTTATTTCTGCTTGATTACTTAATTTTATTTAACAAAACTGCTTCAATTTTCAAAAAATTTCAAAGACGGAATGGCACAGGAGAAAAGTTAAATAGTTCTCCTTGCAATGTCTCTTCCCAAAACCAACTGAGGAAAAAGAAGAATGACGATGACAAGAACGTGGCTTTGCTCTTCCTTTCTTGTACTTTGTAATGATTCTTAGTTACAAGCATCGTGGTGAGAACGAGGTGGCGTGATCTCAAGAGAAGAAAGGAATTCTAGGGGGATTCTGTCGAAGCAACGAGAATGTTCTATGAACTTTCCATGCTTGGGCTAAGCAGAGTACTGATATGAAATGCAACATGAGCAACCTTATTGTAAGGATACGTGTGCTTTACTTTTCTTCTGAACGTATATTTTTTACTGGACTCGAAAGAATTGGGCGTAGTCTGAAAGAAACAAGAAGGAAACGAATGCTTTTGGCTCTGTTTTATCAGCTGCATTTTGGCTTCCTGTACCTTATGAAAAATACGTAGATATATTTTGGCAACATAGGATTTTTGCATGCATGGTTCAACGAAGAGATTTTGTACAAGGAAATCATGTTTATTATCAATTGCTTACTTGAAATATACTCAAACTCCCAACTTATCATGCTTCCTGTACCCTAATACTCGTTTTTGTGTGCAGAAACGGACTTTGCGTAACATAACCACACATAGGCGTAGAGTATGTGAAAAAAGGATGGAATGAATTTTTTACTGCAATTTTATCGCAGCGATATTTTTACATAAAAGAAGAACAATCATGACTTATATTGGAATTTGAAACCATCAAACCAGACAAAATCTCAATTTATGGATCCGTCACGGGAATGCCAGTCTTATGAAAACCAATTTTTTGTACAAGTGAAAGTAATTCAATGTCTATTATGACTACATCATCTTCCGACATGATCGTAGTTTATTTGGCTGCTTTCAAAACATATAAACTGGATTTAGATGAGCTTTGCATCCAATATATCGGAAATAAAAGTCACTCTCCACTCCACCGTAACATGCTGGAGCATTCCTGTCCCTGAACATTTAAATCGTTTTAAAAACGTCCATGTTTCATTGAGTATTACATTTGTATGCTTACATAAATGAATAACAGGAGAAACCGTGAAGAAGCATGTTTACACTACTTGATCGCTCTTCTTGAAATATTTTTGGTTATACCAAAGCTACTGCTATGCATTTATGACAAAACCCGTGGCAAATATGTATTTATGCTATACGGCCACGCCAAAAGTAATTCCTCTCCTTAAACCAAGATACACTTTACGTTCGTAGAAGTCTTGCATTATGCAGATCCAACGAAGAAAAGAAAAATGTGCAAAATCAAGGCATGCTTGCTATAGTCAGTGCAGCAAATAAACCAGAACAAACCGAATGCGAATGATACCTACTCTTTGAACCGCACTAGCTCCGCACCCACCCTACTCCCACTCCAATAATACTCTCTGCGTCTTCGATTTGTTGAGAATTGTAGCTACAGAGCAGAGTATACGAACAATAATTGTACAGTCTCTGCTTTCTGAGAATGCTCATATGAAAACGCATGAATTTTGACACTTATCACCATGTATAACCCACATCTCAATCCGTTTGTACGTTACAATTTTGTAATATGAATATAGACAAGAAGGTGACCAACCTTGCGAGTTACGCAACTTCGTTGAAACAGAATGCTTACCCAATACGTAGTTGTCGTATTCGTAGTATTTTAATGAAAAATGCTACATTATATTATATTAAACGGTTACTTACCAATAGTTTATTGTTTTCCAGAATAATACAAGCCACTATATAAAAAACGGCTTGCAGAAACTACACTGTACAAAACTTTCCCTCAGTTTAAAAACTTGTGAGTTCCAAAACCTCACATATCGAATTCAACACAATGCTGCGGCACACAACAAGAAATTTGGTCGCTCACTTTCAATAGTTGTAGAAGGAAAAACGTCAGTCAATTCTTTAAACTGCATAACTAAACATACACAGAATGGGGCTGAGAGACAACGATTTTTATAAAATCCCGATTCAAAATATTTAATTTTTTCAGTCAGAAATGTTGAAACCAGAAGAAAGTTTAAAAGTAAAAACACAAGAGCTGCGTTATAAGTAAATAATTCAAAACTTGAGACATTTTTATTTCTGCTTTTTGAGTCGAGCTGCAGCTAAACGTTGAATATACGGACAGTACGGGAGGAACTCAACTCACCTCTCCACGCACTGCCGTCCGAAATGTTAGTGTCCAGATTTCTGCTCGGAGCTGCTCTGTTCTGGTGTTGATGATTAGCAAGCTAAGATTTCATCAGCATTGGGAAGAGAGAATGACTCAGAGTGAAGAAACGGACGCTTGGGTTTCTCTGTGGAAGCCACCAAAACATTTTTTTGAACAGAAACTGTATGCTTGGTTGTGTTACCACCCGAAATATTCCCACCCCTTCCTCCTTCTATTCTCTTCTTGTTCTCTTTTCTTGTCGCCTTCGAAATATGTTCAGCGTAACAAGACGCGAGAGACTTGTATCAACTTGTAATACAAGTAACACGCATTCACAAAAATGTTAACATATCCATCCAGCACCGAGATTGCAGGTGGATTTTAATGTGGATTTATAAAAACGGTTTTTATCGGATAAAACCGTCTCCTATCCACCTCACTTCATGTGGATTTAATGGAGAAAAACAAATTTATATACAATTTTAATGTTAAATGCACGTAAATGCATAAACCAAGCTGTCTGTGCTATTTCTCTTTGTCAGAAATGTTTCTGTTGCCATAATTCATCAAAATTAATGGTATTTGAGTAATCAGAATTACTATTAGAGTATAAACAAGGACTGAAAAATAACGTGCATTGAACTGTTAATATTTACGTGTGTAAAGAGATTCTTATTGACTTCTGTTAAGATAAGATGATTGTTTTCATTGTTTAGACAATGTTACTTATGCTATCAAATTAGTGTGCAAATAATATACAGTCAGTGTTAACGAATTCATTGTTTGAATCAGATGCAGTTATACGTACAGTAGTTATTGATATGTATAGTAACTGATACATAACAATGTGAGTTAGGTATATTATCCACGCGTTATATATAAATCCTATTTCTCCATTTTTATCCGGATTAATCCATTTTTTACCATTATCCATGGATAATTTTATTTTCTCCACGGATAATTACAACTCTGATCCAGCATCCTTGACTCATGCATCTCACCAACCACAATAGAAAAGGGAATGGAGTGTTATTTATTTAGTTGTTTTATCAGTTGCTTATATCATAGCGATTCTTTCTCTTCACAGAACTATTCAGAAAAACGAAAAGTATACCACAACATCAATAGAAATATTAACGAATGGCTCCTCTCGTTCGTAGACTTATTTTTCTTCTGCTTCTTCTCCCCTCTTTTTTTCATTTTCTCGATCTGAATGCTAGTTGAACGATTCATCCTTGAATTAATTATGCTGAACATTCGTGCTTGTCTCTTGCTTGTTTTATACAATCCTGCTCCACGGTCTCTTCAATACACAGTAATAAATTCATGACTGCTCTCATCTTTCATAATATAGTCTACGCTTACTTCTTTGTGAATGGTACTTCACACCAGGCAATGTAGCCAATGGACAAAAAATTTGACATTACGGAGGGAAATAAAGGCAAAACGCAATTATATGCCTGATAGCATGATTTAAAATATATTGGATTGACATGGTGCGCGCAAAGTTATTAATTATTAATCATCATGAGCAATTGCTCATGATCGACTTGGTGCATTTTTTCCATTGCATATGTGTTGAAAAATGCTGAAACTCCATTCAAAACGATAATTTTATACGATTTGATGACTATTTGATGTATTTTTATTTAATAAAAATTTATATATTGCCAATTAATGACAACCAAAAGTAGCAATTGAAGTTCCCGTTGAGTCAACGGAAATATTCATGTGCGGCGTGCGTGAAATATTTATTTCTACTTTGTTACACAAAATGAGTTGAGATGAGAACACAAAAAACACGAAATGGTGGATGAATAAAAGTGATTGAAAGCAAAGGAAACCCTTACTTTACAAATTGCTAAATCCTGGCAATATATGGACATGAAATTGTCGTGTACGCTTCAAGAATAAACTCAAATAAAAATGCTTCGTTTCATAAGAACATCTCTCATTTTTGTGCATTCGGAAAAAATACATCTAGCCTTCTGATTGGCTCCTGGTGATTGTGCTAGTGAGCCAACTTTAAAAACGAATCTTGCACATTCTTTTAGATGTTTACATTTTACATATTCTTTGACCAAGCAGAAGAACTGTCACGAACATATTTGAGGGTGGGCGTGTTAAAAAGACATTACATGTTTTAGAATCCGACAATCAAAGTTCTATGAAGCATCCTTTCCGCCTTCTTCTACTGCAACCTTCTTCCTGACAGGAAGTTCCTGTAATGTAAGACAACGTGGATGAGTATTGTGGTTTTACAAAAATGGAACTTGCGTGTCTTATAGAGGGGATGAACCTTCAATTTGGTAAATTAAATTCTGATATATTATATCTCTTGGCTTAAAGACCAGTTAATATAAATTTAAGCAAGAATATTTGAGACATTTTACTTAGCACGCAAGCTGTGTTTTAAATTTATTTTAACCAGCAACCGAATGCTGTTGAAGTATCTGGTGCTCTAACAAGTCAAACGAGAACAAACTATCTTTTCTGTATAAAAATAAAATTCACCAAGCATAAGTTGCTCCTTTCCACGACAGTTCCTTAAAATTGCAGTCACAGAAGCGTTCTCGTACTTCTAGTACACCTCAAAATGGGACACAAATTATTTCGAAGCAAAGCTTTTCTTGGTTTGACATTGCTCTGCATAAACCTCCATCTATTTACCTCAGCCAGAGAATGTGAACCAACAGGCAAATCCATCACGATTAGCAGCGTTGAAACTGGAACATTTATGGAACTATTTGCAAAAAGCTATGATTACTCTGAACAATCTCCGGGCAGGGAAACAAAGTATCACTGCACCGATTCGGAAAAGTCACACCAGCCTCTCAGTTTCATGTTGTAAGAAATTTGAATGACTACATTTTCCATTCGAAAGTTGCCTCGCTCACATCACAAATTTTCAAAATGTTGATATTCACCCACCGAAATTCCCAATTGTTATTCGAAGTTTCGTTCCAGCTCTGTTTCGGTTTGGTATAAAGAAAACACGGTGGAAAAATGCTGGACGTCCCTGCGAAGAATTGTCCTGGCTTCCCACAGGACTAAATGCAACTTCAGCAAATGTTTCTGTGAACAACTGTCCGTTTTCTAACTTACACGCAAATGACTACGGATATTGCACCAGCTTTGATGCACTTAAGTTTATGTCAAAGACAAGGCCGTGGAATTGTGAGCTTTCAGTAGCCCTTTATCCGCCCTATACGTATTCGGAGAGCTATGGGAACCAGTTCAGAATCGAGGTTTATCGGTGCATTTAACATTTCCACAAATTTGGTTCAGACGAGATTATTTTAAAAATTTTGAAGATTACCCATCACCCGTCACAAATGTGTATAATCTCTGGATAATGGATAGCAAGCACGAAAATCATTGGACTCTGGACCATATTCAATACTGGAAACTACAAGCGCATAACTTTGGAAATCTGCTTTGGAAAAGAAACAAATGTATACGAAGTCCTCGAATATGACACATACTTCTTCATGAAAACTGAGAGACAAGACACACATCTCGATGAATCCGCAATAATTGTGTCAATGGAAGTTCCAAATACCTGTGATTCTTGGCTACTACTTAAACCACATCGAAGCAAACCTGCGATCAACACCACTCCGTGGTTGGAACACCCAGTGGATTCCAAACGTTGGAAAACTCGTAGTTTACCTGAAATTTATAAATTATTGAGTTGTAATGGAAAGTCGGAGTGGTCCTGAAGGCTGAGTACAGTCATAAAAACAATTTAGACATGGACTATACAAGCATTTAAAAATGTGTAGAATCATATTCACCACATGGGTCACTGGGTCGATCCTCCGTTCGTTTCAGCAGCTGACAAAATTGCTCATGCATTAACTCACGTGTTGCTCTCCGTCATGGGGTACAAATTATACCTATGGTAATTGCGAGAATGGAAAACCCGTTACGGTGAAAAGTATGTTACCAACAAATCCAACGACTACTAAATTAATTCTAAAACGTGGTTTTGGTTACCACAAGAACAAGTTGCTTTTAATTCCCGATCCAATTAACTCTCTCAAGTTTGTGAGTTGTGGGAGGCCGAGTAACGATGGTCTGGCGTTTGTGGAACTCGTCAAGATATTCGAGGTATGGATTTGGTTCTGGCTTCTGCTTTTCTTTTAGCAATGACTGTGCTAGTAGGATTACTCAAGATGAACTTACATGGCAATGGTAAAAAGGAACGATTGAGGAATTTTCTCAAGAGCAGTTTAGGTAGCGTTTTTCCTCTCGTCAAAGCCTTTCTGGAGCAAGGTGACGATTTTCTAAGTTCGTCAGATGGTCAGTTATCTTGTGGTTAAGAGGAACATTCCTTGCAGCCGCACTCATTCTTAGTAATGCTTACAAAGGACAAAACGTGTTTAATCTGGTTGCCAACGAAAGCCAATTCCGTACATTTTTTCTCACAACTGGTTGACGATAATTTTAGCGTTTATGTAAGGGCACCAAGCCCAGGAATTTATCCTTACACCTTGGCATCGGGTGACTACAGCGGATTATAATTAACGACCACTCTTTAGTAATTCGTCGTAAAGCGATGACAAATAAAGCTGAGTATGAAACGAACGAGTATCATTGTATATCTCGTCGGAGCCGCAATACTTGGCGGAAAGTTTCAGCAGTAATAAGCAATTTGAAGGATCAACTATAACAACTGGGCCATTAGAAAACCTTCAACGTCTTAAAATCACACTAAGCTAGTGCCTCAGCTCGTAGACGTTTTAAAGAGTGTGAGTAACGAGCTTTTCCCGTTATCTTTGAAAAAGAAAAACACAATTAATTGCCCAACGGAAAAAAATATTTAGTAACTCTTCCGCAATGGTGTTAAGCGCCTACCGTAAATATGAGACGAAACGTATGTTGCAGATATTAAGGGTCTGTAACCGAACAGCGGTTGTTTTACCCAGTCGAGTAAGCAACGAATTGGCAGTTAATTTAACTGCAGGTTTCTCAAAGAAAGCCGATGTTTATGTGGGCTTAGATTCTTGTTTGAGCCAGGGCTTCTCTTGAAAATATCTGGCTCGATTAACCACAAACTTTCGGAAAAGTAGCTTGGGTAACAACATCCGGCATTTGGAAGCTTTGGCAGCAGATCTTTAGCAACGGAACTAATTATCGAGAGATGAGGATGCTTTTCAGCTAAAAAAGCCGTCAATGAAAGGAAACGTGTTTGTGATATTCGTTCTTCTTTAGTGGTTTGTGTGTGGCTTGTTTTGTATTTTTTGTAGAGGAACACAAAGTGATATATCGGTATGTAGTATTTTTGTTTGTTGTAGGTAAATATTATTGTTTGCTACGACTGGCGTCGTGCAAAATGACGTGTATAACCCATTTTTGGTCAAGTGTTTCTCGCATAAGAAGCAAACTACAACGTCAACATTAGCATTAGCACAGTAAAATGTCAAGTTTATTTTGATGTAGATATTATGTGGTTAAAATCTGGTTCACACAAATAGTTGTCGAATTTGTTTATCTACTATAGCTTGTATGTAAATATCGGCTCTAAATTGGAGAAGAGAAGTGAGGTAACATACGAAATCTGGGTTACTATTGGTTTTTGTATGCAATTGATTTACTTTTTTTAATTGCTGATACGTTTCTGTGAAATAGTATTTGTAATATATACACTAAACGTCATATTCTACTAATGCATCTTACTATTAGAAACAGATAGGAGTGTTGTATATATATATACGTATGTAGTGTAATGTAAAAACCTTACATTAAGATTTGAATAAATGATTTCAGTTATGCTTTTTTGCTGTTATACGCATCGAATGTGTCATTCATCAAGACACTTTGTTGCGCAACATTATTTTTTTAACGTGCATAATTACACTAAACTCCCTTTTCGCATAGAAATTTGTTTATTCCAATCATCAATTTGGGCTCTCTCCCCCTTTACATGGGGATTAGGTATTGTAAACGTTACTATTAATTCTATAGTTG
>LJIJ01002595.1:0-25363 GCA_001718145.1 Orchesella cincta
TTATTTCCTCATGTTTGAGAGGGTAATCAAATCATCATCACGTTCGCTCGTTCCAGTTTGAGCCTGGCTCATTTTGGATAGAGATGTCTGATACCAATAAATGAGTAAGACCTAACGTACGATACCAACACTCTCAATCAAAACTTTGGTGGCTTTGCGCCCCAATTTTTTACACCATATAGAAAAAGGTTACTCTATTTACAATGGAGAATTTGAGTGAATGTTGTACGTAATTTGAGCGAATAGCTTTGTCATAAATTACACCATTTAGGATGCAAAATTAAATAGGGAAGACGGAACAAACACTAGTAAGTAATTATCTCGTTTAACAATAAATAAATAGAGGGAAAATTCAGCCTGTAAACACATATATTCATCGAGTCGACTCGGTATTCTTCTGTATCTTGGATGTTATGTACATGTTTCTGTTTTGGAAAGGAGATGCAACCGTTTTTGTAACCTCGAAAAGTACCTTAAAACTACTACCTTTGGAACCACCTTAAAATTTGGAACTGTTGAGCTGGGGAAATTGTTTCGAAGCTCATTTCAAAAATATTCTACATACTCCCTTCTCACATTGTCGGAATAATAGATCATATCTTCTCACAGGCCCTTTTCAGTAAGAATTTTTTTAGGATTATTTTGTGCATTTAAATGTAGTTTTCTGGACTAAAAACATTGTGAGGAATCCGACGATTGCCGTTTAAAATAATGAAAAATGCATTACTACCAGACTTGGGGTCCTTTCTGCCCCATGGACCAACGTTTTCGAAGTCAAAAAACGCTATTCGTACTCCTACGAAATTTTTCACACTAGATCCCTCTTAGCGCCTCTTAAGTCTGATAAATTACAGCTTCTTAGCTTCATTTTGCCATACTGACCCAAGGGGGATCTAGTGGGAGACCGTTGCTATCGCAACTGGAAGTCCAGAAATAATTTTTTTAATAAATTTTTTTTTACGTTTTTGGTAATTGTTTTCCCCAAAACCCATATATTCGTTGACATTATTTTTTTTTTTTGAACCCTACCCTCAGGTAGAAGTTACATTATTTATTGAGACTGGTCAGAAAGACCAACTATCAATTTTATAAATGATACGTACATTATTATGGTATTATAATCAGCCAGTGCTTCGTTATAATTTGTAGAGAGTATGTATAATTGATTAAATTAGGTCAAATGGTGTTTTCCTTTTTAATCTTTTTGTCTGATTGTCGATGATGAGTAGTTTGGTTGCTTCATCATTGGTGTGTAGTTGTAATTTTCTCTGATGTTTCAGAGCATGTTGAGGTATGACTTCATGAACCAAGGGCATTTTAAGTCTTTGTGTAGATCCGTATTCCTTATGTACCACGGTGCATTAACTGCATTACGTAGAACTTGTTTTGGAAACGTTGTATTTTGTTTATGTGGCTTTGGGCTGCACATCCCCATAGTTGTATGCCATATGCCCATATTGGTTTGAGCACCTGGTTATATATAGTAATATTTTGTTGTATACTGATACTTTGGAGTTTCTTCCCATAAGCCAGTATAGCTGTCTGTATTTTATTCGCATTTCAGCAATCTTGATTTTGATGTGTTCATTCCATTTTAACTTGACATCCAGGTTCATGCCAAGATATTTTGCAGAGTTGTGATGAGGAACCGAAGTGCCGTTCATTACAAGTTTTGGGGCATTTTTAATTCTTTTGTTTGTAAAATTTATGTGTATGGCTTTGAGTCATTTAGTTTTATTCTCCATTTTTTAGTCCATTCAGCTATTGCATCTGATGATTTCTTTAACTTGTTTGTTGATTCTTCCACTGTTTTTGCTACTGCTAGGTTTGCTGTATCATCAGCAAAAGTAGCGCTAGTCACACCTGGAGTTTCAGGTAAGTCATAGGTGAAGAGCACGTAGAGGATTGGTCCAAGGACCGAGCCCTGTGGTACTCCAGCTTTGATTGGTTTCAGATCCGAGTAAGCCTCTCCTTGTCTTACACGGAACATTCGTCCTGTGATGTATGATTCTAGTAGTTGGACTAGATTGATGGTAGTATTTTGTTTAGTTTATATAAAAGTCCTTTGTGCCATACTTTGTCAAATGCTTGGGCTACATCGAGGAAGATAGCAGAGCAAACTTCTCCTTTTTGTATAGCTTCTTCAATTATTGCTGTTATTCTGTGTACTTGTTCAATTGTAGAATGCTTTCTCCGGAAACCAAATTGATGGTTCGGTATCAGCTTTTTTTCTTCGATTATTGGCATCATTCTTTTTAGTATTAGTTTTTCAAACAGCTTTGACATTATTGGGAGTAGTGATATCGGACGATATGAGCTTAGTTGGTGATGGGTCTTTTCCCGGTTTAGCAATCATGATCATTTCAGCTACTTTCCAGGAGTCTGGTATATGTCTGAGTCTTATCGCTGCATTGAATAGTATGAGCAACATTCTTACTCCTTTTTCTGGAAGCATTTTTAGTATTTGTCCTGTTATCAGATCAAATCCTGGTGCTTTTCTGGGATTGAGGTTCGTTTTGATTTCATGTTTTAGCTCATTAAGGGTAATGTTCTTAATTGGGCTGTTATCTTGATTGATGTGTTCCTGCGTTGTAGGGTCCGGTCCCGTAATATCATTTGGGGTGAAAGTTTTCTCCAGCTGGTTGGCAAAGGAGTCAGCTTTTTGTTGTTCCGTTCTTGCCCATTCATTATTCACTGATATGGGTGGAATTGGGTTGCTTTTTTTGAGTTTTTTTGTTATTTTCCAGAGCGAGTAATTTGTACTGCTTTCACTGCTTAGATTTTCCAGGAAGCTGGTGGTGGAAGTTTCAAGTTCTTTTAGAATTCTTTTAATCTGTTGAGCCTTATTATTGAGTTGAGTTTTGTTGAATGGTTACGGGAGTTTTGCCACTTTCTCCGTAATTTCCTTTTTCATTCACTAATTTCCTAACTTCCAGTGGAGTACATTTTCCTTCTACTTTATTTTTAATCTGTTTGGTGTTGTCCCACATGACTTTTTGTATCAGTTTGGTAAAGTCGGAAACTGCTACATCAAGTTGTTCTTTAGTGCGTAATTTCACATTACAGGTAAGCTGTTCAGTTAATTGACACTTGAATGCATTCCAATCCGTGGTTTTGTTACCAAGGGAAGGACTTATTTGTTTGAGTATTGGGCTGTTACTCATTGTAAGTATTTGAGCGGTGTGATCTGATTCTAGATCGAGGTTATCTTCAATTTTGATAAAGTTATTTGCTACTTTTCTTGAGATGAAGAAATCTAATGAGTCTGGAATTTTGTTGTGGTCTGTTGGCCAGTAAGTTGGATTTCCTGTGGCGTGTATATTGCAATTTTCTAGTTGGGTTGCTTTAAATAGTTCTTTTCCTTTGGTATTGTCAAGTCTAGAACCCCAGGAGGAATGTTTTGCATTGAAGTCTCCTCCAATGATGAACCTTTCTCCATATGTATAGTATTTTTCTGTAATCTTCTGTTTTAAGATTGTGTTTTGGGGTATGTAAATTGCTCCTAGTTTAGTTTTGTTTAGTTGAAGTCACAGTGATTACTGAGAGTTGAATATGTTCATGTTGCATTTGTAATTCTTCAACGTGTTTAATATTATTTCTGATTAACACCGCACTGCCTCCATGAGCTTGGTTGTCAGGATGATGTGTGGTAGATATTATAGTCATTTATTTTGATGTAGGATTTGTTGGTGAGATGTGTCTCTGAGATGAAACACACGTCAATTTTTTGGTCATTTAGCACCATCTGTAGTTGCTTTTTTTATTTTGAATGCCATTGGCATTCCAGTTTAATATGCGTAGGTTGTTTATGGGCATTATTTTGATTTCTTATTGCCTTTGATAGTGGCAATTTCCTTTTCCATTTTTTCCAGTTTTCCAAGTATAAGATTGAGAATATCTGTTGAGATGTTTTGTGTTAGGTTTTGCTTTGACTGCTTGTGCATGACACACCGATATCTGTTGTTGTGTTGTTTGCTTAGGGCTGATAAGCATTTTTTTCATTTTGCTGACTATTGTTTTTCTTGACGGGATTTTTTTTATCCCTTAGTTCTTGTAGCTTTTTTGCTACTGCACAGCCTCTGTAGTTGGCAGGATGTGCTTCTCCACAGTTGCAACACTTTGGTGGTGCTTGTGGGGATTTGGTACAATTCTGTGTTTCATGCAGATTTCCACACTTGACACATTTGTGCATGTTCATACAGTATTTTTGTGTATGTCCAAATTGTTGGCATCTTTTGCATGCGGAATGAGTTTATTCTTCCTTATGCTTTCAATGGATATTTTCATGTGGCAGATGAATTTCAGTTCATAGATTTTCTTTACATCTTCATCATGCTCAAAAGTCAGCATGAAGAGTGGTAGTTTTATCTGACTGACAATGCCGTCATTTTTAACGAATCTCAGTTTTTGGTTTACTTGGGTGATCTTAAGACCTTGACTTTTGACATCAGTGAGAATCTCTCCTTCTGAAAGCGTTGGTGGCAGATTACGTGCCATTACTTTAATGGGCCGAGTTTGCTTATTTTCATAAGTGTGAAACTCTTTTTTTCTTTCACTGAGCTCTTTGGTAAGCACTCTGTGTGCTTCTCCATTTTCAACATTAATTTTCAGCTTCAAGTCATTTATTCTGACTGCTTTGTAGAGATGTTTTCTCTGTGAGTAGTTGTGTGATGGTATTTATTCCATCTTCAATGTTCACTATCACTGGTGGGTTTATCTGCTGATTTGTGCTTGGTTGTGGTAGTGTTGTTCACTGTTTTGTTTTTCTTTTTTCTGTTGGATTGTACAATCCATGCATACTCCTTTGTGGTAGTTTCTTCTTCCACAATTCTTTCTTCTTCTTCCCAACTGGGATATCCAGTTTCTTCAATCTGTTGTTGGGTGCGAGTATTTCTCTCTTTTTGTACACTTTCGTATAGATCGTTGTACATTTGTTTTAGCTTTTCGTTCTCTTGTCTTAAGATTGCGATTTCTGTCTGTAAGGCTTGAATGGTAGCAGGATTTCCTGCTGATAGGTGTTGTGTCCATGGCTGGCGGATATGCCTGGAAATGATAGCTGGTTGAAAGACATTTCTGGTGTTTTGGCACAGCAGTTTTAGTGCTGGCCTTGCTTTTCTTTGTTATTAGTATGCACTGGTATATATTTTGAATGAGAGCTGCGCTGAGTTGAGATGTGTCTCAGTCAAAATCAAATGGATACTTGGAAAAAATTGTCCCGATAAAATTTCTTGTGGGCGTTTAAAAAAGATATTACATGAGTTTGGAATATTTGAAACATATATTCGTCTCTTGAGAGCTAAGTTGGTAATTACGAAAATTAAATTATTCCTATTGCTTAAACAACTTTAACTGGCAGTTTTATATCGACACACAAAACTGGGTTTTCCCATTAGTTTTCAAGTAGCAAAAGCTCAGCAGGCCTCCAACCCACCCTTGCTCACAATCCAGAAAAATTGTCACGAATAAAGTTTTGTGGGCATGAAAAAGTAAAACAAACGCGACAGGTGTTTAAAAATGTGATCGGTCGTATTCACTTTAAGCATATTTTGTATACCTTTAACAAAAGGTAGCATCTCCTTCCCTGAAGGAATGTGGTTGGCATTTGATCTAATGTGTGTTGCTGTCATAAATTTTAGTTTGTAGTTAAATATTTAGAGTAAAAACTGGAATATTTTGTCTCTTAGCTGAAAGTTGGTTTTATGTAAGTTTATAATTTGAATATGTGGAGCAACTCGCAAAGCACGCAAGCCAAACTTTTAATTAAATTTTGCTATCAAGTCGACTGAATGTTATAAGAGTACATAACTGAATACCAAATAATTTTATATCTTTTCAAGCCAGCAACTGTATGTTGCTCCTTTTCCAAAGGTCGGCAGAACCGTTGTTGGTCCCTCAACATTGTCTTTAAGGAAGCATTGCTATGCTTTCATTTATGCATGAAACGTTAACGAAAATAAGGAATGAAAATGAGCAAGATTTACTGTGTACTCCGAATTAAAACTATTCTCATTTCAAAATTTACGGAAACCCCTGTCCCATGAATTATGATTTACGAAACCATGCAAATACTTAATTAAATCAATATTGGCTCCGGAACAATTCATGAGCTATTTGCAAAAAGTTATGAAAACATTGATTTAAATTCTGCTAAAGCTAGGGATAGCCAAGAACAGCTCCGATTTGACGTCAAATCGTCAACACAAGTACCTTGAGCAGAGGACGACCTGGTGGACTCACCGACCTTTTTTCTGCAGCTTTAAAGCAATCTTTAAAAGAATGGAGAATAACGGGTTTTGCAAAAATGAACTATTCCACTCGAGTTGACTCTCGCATTTGGTGGAGAATTACTTATAGCTAAGCTAGTCTAATAAATCATCATCAGAAGAAACTACATTTAAAAATTTGTCTAAAACTATTATATTTTTAGTGCGTGTATAAACCCTTAAAACCTTAGAATGACTGGGAATGCATCAGGTCAATTCTGGTTGACACGCACACGCTCTACGCGAAACCACACACAACACAACGTAACTTTCATAATTAAAAATTCCATATTCCGATGTTTCATTTTTCAACTATTACATACTTCAAGTAGCGAAAGGAATAAGAACACAAAAGCATATCAAATCAAATTGCAGTTTTAATAAGACTTATCAAAATGCTCTAATTATATTAGCTCACTATTCATTACTGACGTACAGGCGTTTTAATACTTAATCATACCTAAAACATAAAGACATGTGCTGCGCGTGCTGAAATAGCATGGCCAAGAAACTAGTAAAGTCCTGTCAAATAGGTTGGGACTTGAAATTGAAATATAGGTAATTCAATCGAAAATCCCTATCACATAACCTAACGAAACGTTAATTAGGGGTTTCATAAATCTAAAAACGAAACGATTACGGAACTTGGGTCCAGCTCATTAAATTAGTCATCACTCATCTGCGATTTAGTAGTGACGATATAAAAAATATTAACAACATATAGAAGCAAAGTATATTCAAAATGAAATGCATGCAACATACCTTTTTTCAGGAACAGAAAACTTACACATGATCCAAATACTTGTGATGATTTAGCCCATTTATTGAAGATTGTAATGAACATAGCCTTTGTGAGCGCGTAAAACTTAAATCTACCTTATATGTTTTAAATTGTGATCAGCATAATATTATAAATGTAGCATATATACATAGATACATATTATGGATATCCTTGAAAACATAGCTTCTTTTCATAAGTTTTTATCTAGATCAATCCAAAGCCTTCGTCGAAGTATTTGGTTTAACAATTAAAGTAAGTGTTTGTAAGTTTATGCCTCTTGGTTATAAATTGAATTAATGTAAGCATCTAACTAGATAATATAATTAACTTTCCTAACAAGAATTCCACAAGCACGCAAGCTAACTTTTTAATTTACTTTGACGAACAATCGTGTGCTTAACAAGCACCTGGCCAGAGCTTTTGTGCTGAGGACTACTTTATTCTCCAGCATTGCCTTGAAAAAGTAAGATATGTAAAAGCCCATTTACACGTAGCAAATGAAATCAGACATAAAAATGAGCAAGTTTCACCTTTTATTCAGAATATTTATTTTATTGTCATTCCCACATTTAAACTTAACGGCAAAACCATGCGACAGAGAATTCGAGCTATGCTATGGAAACGTGACAAAAATTAAAACCGGGTATTTACCGGAAATACTCAAGTTGAGTAAAGCATACAAAAGAATGAGCTCTGAGAAAAAGCGGTACTATTCCTCCACAACCCAAAACTGGAAATTTGTTTCCGTCACAAATTTGAACGAGTATCTTGTCCCTTTTGCAAACTGCACCGTTCATGTCACAAATATGCAAAACGTGGATATTTTGCCACCGACATTTCCCATTATAGTTCAACACTATACAGCTGCACTTCTGGAGGTTCAGAATTTCAACTTACGTGGTAGCTTCGAGAAGCTCACTTGGTTACCGAAAGGGATGCACATGGCTGGTTTAATATGATGATGTCCTCATATGATTGCCCGTTTTCAGCATTTCAGAAAAACGACAAACAACTCTGTCGGAATATTAAAAGAGAAATATACCACCTAAACACAAGAGGATGGAGTTGCGAGCTTACAGTTGCTCTATATCCACCAATACTAGCCTTTGCAGAAATTAAAAGGCAACTTGATTTTAGCTTACCAAGAATATGGTACAGGGACAGACATCATAATGGAAAACATTCAGTAGAAACGTACACAGTCGAAAAAATGTTTTTCATCTTTGGATTATGGACAACCACTACGAAAACCAATGGGAAATTGATCACTTCTACAACTGGAAGAAACAAGTCTTTCCAACTCATATAACTCATCTTTCACATGACACAATGTTGTTTATGGAAACTAAAAGAAAAGGTACAGGACTACAAGAGTCTGCAACCATTGTCGCAATCAAAGTTCCATTTCTTTGCAAACGAATACAACCTGGAATTGGCATTTCATCCAAACCTTGTAAAGCTGCTCCCCCTTTTTACCAAGTGAGTGCGGATGTGTGGAAAGAGAGAAATTTAGATAAAATTCACCAGGAGCTTTATCAACTTTGGCAAAACACTTGGTATCTCCCATCCAATGCACTATCGGGGACCACTTTTACTGAAATGAATTTTGAAAAGCATTTTGCCAACTGTGAAAACTTCATCCAGCATAAACATCACTGGACAACTCTTCCATTTGTTGGAATTCATGACAAAATTCTCCATGCGCTGGTCCATGTTTGGCTCTCAATTATGGGAAATTACACATACACTGCTCTAGATCCGGTAACAAAACGTCCTTTAATTTGCTCAAATGGAATAAAACAAAATTTGTAAAAGGTCAAGAATACAATGTATTTACAGCAAAAATAGCCACAGGAACTGAGCTTGATATAAAAGACAACTCACTTTTGTTTCATATCCAAGACTCCATCAATTCACTACGGTTTGTAAGTTGCGGTCGGCCAAAGGAAAGCCGTCTGATGTTTGAAGAACTTGTGAGTATTTATGAAGTGTGGAGCTGGCTTTGGTTGCTGCTACTTTTATTGTGTTTGCCTTTATTTCTGGAAGTTAACGAACTGATGCAAAATGGAAAGGTGGAGTCACTTAACCATATTCCTCAATATTTGTCACAAGCGGAGAGGTACCTGATTGCCTTAAACTAGCTAAAATTATACCTATACCAAAATGTAACAATCCGTCGACACCAAACGAAACCAGACCCATAGCAATTCAAGCAGTTATAACGAAAATACTTGATAAATGTATATATATTCAGTTATCAAAATACTTTGAAGAAAATAATCTGCTTACTGCAAACCAATTTGGGTTTAGGAAAAATAGTTCAACAACACACGCACTTACAAAAATCACAGACATAATGTATGAAGCACTTGACGACAAGAAGGTATGCCTATTTATAGCGTTAGACCTTAAGAAGGCTTTTGATTTAGTAAACAGGGATATTCTTATATATAAATTAAGATGGTACGGTGTCAATTGTAAACTAATAGAATCCCTTATAAAAGGAAGATCACAATACGTAGCATACAACAACCAAAACTCTGACATTAAACATACATCCAGAGGCATACAACAAGGAGCAGCTACAAGTAGTCTATACTTCAACATATATATAAATGATCTTCCTTATCACATTCAACATTCAGACACTACTATGTTTGCAGACGACACAAGCATTCTAAATACTAGTACAATCGACAACCTACCAAACACAATTGAAAATATTGAAACTGATCTTAATAATATTAGCAGTTGGCTAGAGGCGAACAAGATGAGTATGAATGACACAAAAACCCAACTACTTGTTGTAGGTAGACCAAAAACTCTCAATTTATGTAAAAACATCAATATCCGACTAAATAACATTGTAATCCAACGAGTACAGAAAATCAAAATGTTAGGCCTTATAATAGATGAGAATTTAAACTATAATGAACATTGTTCGCATGTTATAAGAAAATGCTACGGATCATTGTCTAAAATTTTCCACTTAAAAAAGGTACTCTCAATGCAAAACAAAAAGATACTAGTCGATGCGTATATAATGAGTATTTTAAGGTATGCTTGTTCGGTATGGATGGATAAAATATCAGCCATTAACAAATCAAGACTTAAACGATTGATTAAGGTTACAGCCAAATTTGTACTAAATAAAATGAAATATGATAGTGTCACTAACGAAATATGTAATGAACTTGAGTGGTTATTTCCTGATTATATGTATTTGTATGAATCTGCGTATTTACTTATAAAGTGACATTTCTAAATTGTAGGACGTTAAAAAACTACTTGGACTTTACTAATGAAACTGTGAAAAGTACCAGAAACAACAGCTATGTCTACCAGTTAGAAAATACAAAAGCAACTGGGGTGAGAGAACCTTTAAATATCAAGCGGTTAAAAACTGGCTACAACTACCTGAAAATATAACCCGACAACAAATCTTAAATGTTAAAATTTTTGGAAAAGCAATCATGTCTTATGTTTTAAAAAAAACAAAGTGATTATCACAAAAATGTAAATGATGAAGAAATTGATTATCGCGTTTGTATTGACAATGTATAAAGACGTTTATGTAACTAATCAATTACCATGATGTAAATAACCTTTTTCTGAAGGAAATTCATGATGCAAAAAAATGCACTTCAAGTGCAATATTATAAAAAAATAAATGCAGCTTCAAGTGCAATATTTGTTAAGTTTGCCTACAATGTCTATTTGCGCTGTAAAGAGACCTACTTGAGCAAGGAGACGATATTCTATCTTCGTCTGATAATCAGCGTTCGAATTGGATTAAGGGTACTTTTACTATGGCAGCTCTTGTGTTGAGTAATGCGTACAAAGGGCAAAATGTTTTCAATTTGGTGGCAAACAGGAATCCAATTCCGTATAATCAATTTGATCAACTGCTGGATGAAAACTTTAGCATTATAGTACTGCATGGACCCAGAATTGAGTTGGAACTTTGATTAGTGAAATTTAATGGTTCTATAAATGTTGCAATTCGTCATTGCTTATTCCGCTATTTACATCGTCCATTGAATTAATGGTCGAAGGATTTACAAGGATTGATGGTCCAAACAGAACCTGACAAATTGTTGAAAAATTAGTTTAGTAATGTAAATGTTTCAAACAAACGCCTGATTTCACTCCAATTGCTTCTAAACAAAACAAGGATTTTACCAATACGATAGATATACTAAAAAGTTCCAGGAACGAAATCTTTTCCCCGTCTTGGATGATGCAAAAATGAAACAAAGGTTGCCGAATGGGATAATTCGTATGGTCACCGTTTCTATTACTAACAACTTATCACAAAATATTTTATACAATGGCAGAAATTTTACGCATTAGAGCATTGAAATTTTGTAACAGAACAGCTTTCGTAGCCGAGATTACTTGGCACAAGAACTTGCATTGAACTTGAGCAAAAGTATGCCACAGAAACGGACGTTTACGTAGGTAAAAAATGTCTTATATGAACGTCAAATTCTATTTAAATTGAAAGGTCACGTGAGTTTAGGCGTCCTTCATAAATTTAAAAGAGTCGTCGCGTCAGGAATTTGGGAATTTTGGATACATGTATTTCGACAAGGAAAGGTATATCGAGGGGCTGGAAATACGGTGAACCGACGAAGCCGACAATGTCGGGGAATATCTCGGTTATATTTACTCTGTTGTGCGTTGGTCTCATTGTGGGGATTATAATATTTATTACAGAAGTTCGCTGGCTAATTTATCAAGTAGTTAAAGGTGTGGTGGTTTGTACAATTCGGTACACATGTTTGATTTTGAGGAAGGCTTATGTATTGATCTGTAAGAATCGCTTTTGTCATTGGTATGCTTTAAAATTTAAGTAGTTAATTAACTTTTAAGAACAAGCTCAAATTTAATATAAACACAAAAAACGTATACGCATCTAAACATCACATGTATATACGCTTTCTGTAGTTGGTATGTAATAGGTGCAGATGTTGAATATACAATGAATAAATATAAATAAATAAATAAATGCTCAATATACATATTGAGAGTTAATTTGTTATATCTAAAGCCACTTACATAAAATATTTTTTCGATTTTCTTTTAATCACAATTAATTTTAATACAGAAGAAACGTAAATGTTTTTGTGATAATTTGTATTTCAGAACTTTATCTTTACCGCTATTACATGAAGCTAGAGACAGTATGTCCTATCGCTTCACTAACGTTAGTCCCTGAGAAGATTTGGGAAATAAGCAAATGTGAAGTCCATATGCTCATCATCATTACACATGTTTATTCAACTGCCGCAATGCGCTTCAACTGTATCAAAAATCACACATAAAATTATCCATCCATCAATTACAAGGGACAAAATAACGGTATTGGCGAAAATAATTATTTCAAGCACGTCTCGTGCATTTTGTATCGAAGAAAAGAAATTTTTTGGACTTCATTGCAGTCTTGTTTGTCTTTACGTTTCATTTGTATATACATACAAGGTATATGATTCAACTGCCGCAAGAGATACGCTTAGCGAAATAGTGCTTCTGGTGTAGTTTTTTACGCTGAACACGATGGTGTATGTTTTTTGTAAAACGGATTTTGGAATTTACACGTTGACATTAATGTTTTCTAAAACATCCATTTTATTGCTTTTATAGTTCACAAGACATGCTTATTTGACCATAGTCACCTAAAAGTGGTGTAATAATAATCAAAACAACTTGGTAAACATTTTTGTGCAAAAACTGTTTATTAGTTATCAAAATTTTGACCGATTCTGCAATATCATACAAAAAGCTAGTATTTATGCCATCCTATTTGGTTAACGTGTAAATTCCAAATATCAGTTTACAAAATACAGCGTCATGTTCAGCGTCAAAAATTACACCAGAAGCACAATTTGCCTCAAAAGCACCAGCCTATCTCTTGCGGCAGTTGAATCATATACCTTGTTAGCTTCATTCTCATCAGACAAAACTGTGGTGATGTAATCCAACAAAGACATATTGTAGGTGGAACTCACATCGTGTACGTCATCTGATTCTCGGCTACCTTCTCAAATTACGGTTTTAGCATTAGGTAAAATGTCATTTCTTTCATGCAAGAGCTGGATGGAATGTCTCGCGGAAAGTTGAGTATAATGAGTAGACGTTGACATAGATGTCCAGTGTTTGTTAATTCGACAAAGTCCAAACAACCCTGACCACCGAGTCCGCTCCAGAGAATTACATTATATTCAAACCCCATCTGTTTCTGTCTTCATTGTTCCTGGTAAGAATCATGACCGTATTGGTTTGACGTTGAATTAGTAAAATCCTGAACGGTTGTCTTTAAAATTGGTCGCATTTGCAAAAGCTATATTTACTTAAATTTGCAGTGTTTGCTTATATTTATTCTAGATTCATTTTCAAGATGACTAAGGGAAGTAAGGGCAAGCCTAATACTACTGTAGTACTTAAAAGCTGCAAAAGACAAACCCGTGTCCCGATTTCGGCCATGCACTCCAGGAGCAGAAGCGTTCCAGCTGTTGGAGTCTTCACGGTTGCTTTTGTTTGCAGCCTCTTCTTCGCAGCTCTATTTTACATTTGGGTACTTGGAGTCAAGTTTTTTCTACCATTGCTTGCTGAAATGAGTTGGGGTCAGTCTAAATCAAGTAGTTGCGTTTAAATATGTATTTGTTTATTGAGTCAATACAGAATGAGGAAATAAATGTGAGAAGATAAACTCAAATGATCATGTTTTTGTAGGCACTCAGAATTTCTTTTTTGTAAGTTTGCATAAATAAAACTGGAAATCATCAACGTGTGTAACAATCTCTTAGAAAGGTGCATCTGAAAATCCCAGCAGTAAAACCTTTCCTTTCTCCAATTTTCTTGAATTGTTACGCTACCATTTCTAAATTTGAGACGTAGCATTGCGTTATAACTGAAGCATTTCTCCTTGATCTAAAATAAGCGCCTACTCCATATTCATGAGTAATTACCTGCAGTCTTTTAGTAGACATTTAAAATATTGATTTCATAATATTCACGGAGGTCATTAGCTATTGACTAATTACTCAACACAACTGGATAATTGCGGGTGCCTCAATTCCGCGCCTACTTCGTTCTAAAGGTCACTGGCTACAAGTCATTAAATGGTTTTAAATTAGTTAAAACTATTTACTGACTATTTTTCTCATTTCGCCCCATTTGCATTTTTACAGTACAACATGTGTAATACACAAATGTCCGATTCCAAAGCATTGACGTCATCAGACACTTCCGTCAAAAGACCCAACAGATTCAACTCAATTTCCCAAAAATACTTTCATTCATTTACTTTCCAAAACGGATGGAAGACGTAAGTCAAGAATGAAGAGAAATGCGGATGTAGACTATAGTTTCAAAAAAGGAAGATAATGGTAACCCGGACAGAAAGTCTAACGGAAAACTCAGAATTTCATTTATAGACTTATATATCTCTCTTTTTCGGTGATGCATACCATTGTTTGTGTCATTTGTTTGCATATGGTAGCTGACGCACAAATAAATATGATGTGAGGTGATCATTATTCTGTTGAGTTTGGATTTCACACTCCATGACATTCCATGCTTCTCAAATAACATTTTCAGTTTTGGATCAACATATTTGTGGATGACGCAAGGAAAAGAACAACGTGTACCGGATGTCACACCATGAAGATCCTCCAGTTTTGGTCAACCCGAGAAAGACCAAGCAAGCAACTGTCCGTGTGGGTTCCGGAGCAGGCATTTTAAATTCGAAAATCATTTCATCACATGTAAGTCTTTTTGGTCAGCTTTTCAGGCGTTTTTGAAATCATTTTTAACTTGATCGGATGATAAAATTAACAAAAATTTCACGTAGTTTTTATTTTATTTTTGTCAGAGTTATCGAAATGCCCAAAATAAAGAAAGGAAAGATCCTGAAAATCCCCAAACTTGCAATCGATGCGGGCTTGGGTTGTATTCTGGTCACCAATAACATCAACAGTATGAGTGGAGTGCCAATTAAAGCTATTCTGATGGTCGTTTTCATCGCAAGTCTTTCTGGCTGCCGTTTTCTATCTTGTTAGTTGTGGGCTCAAGGTTTTTCTACGCTGGCTTCGAATCTGAAATTAAAAACTCAAACGGTTTTTAAGTTATCATATCGACTCAGACACGATTGTAAGAGTTCTTAATATATAGTTAAACATGGTTAACAAATGAGTGGAAGCATATTATAACAGTTATAATATTAGTTTTATACCTTCATTTATATTGTACTCACCGACTGCATTCTGGTGCGAGAAAAATAGCACGTAGAACGTAGCCGGACATCATCAAGCGTTGCTACATCTTGATCTCTTGTTAAATATGCATAAACTTTCTCTCTCTCATCATCTCCACATCCGTCCTTTTTGAACTGCTACACGACCATTCGTCAGCTATACAAACGGAAAGGTAGCTCGTTTCAGTGGCAACCCTGCATAGTTGCTGCGGAGCAGCAGGATTATTATAGAGCACGGCAGGCTCTTGGTTTTGTGTGGGATGAAAGTATAAAACAGCGTATATTATGCTCAAGTTCTGTTCGTATTGACGTTGTTTCATTTTAAGACAAAAACTATACTAAAAGAAAGTCTGTGGTATGCTTGGCACATGTGATAACCATGGAGATTGGTAGAGGTACTTTGTAAGCGCCCATCTTCACTATTCAATTTGTAAAGAAGATAACAAGGAACTTCCTTGAAACTTACAAGGACCACTTTGGCTAAGTTAGAAATGAGGAATAACAGAGTGTACAAACATTTTAAATGATTTTATTAATTAAAAAAAGGTACATTCCGGTATTTGAAATTTAGTACAATGGAATAATGTATTATAAGTAATCCGTTTGTCTGTCAAGTTAATTGCAATTTCATCAAGTTAACTCAGTCACCATCATTTCTTCGAATCACACAGATACTCGCCTCTGAGCTGACAGAGACGGTCTTCAGATTAGGACAGTTAATCCAAATTTCTCTGCGCTCCAGCAACTGTTCGGTAATAACTTTCTCTCGTTTTTCACCCAAGGCAGCCAGTCGTTGGAAAACTAGCTCTCTTTCAGCCTGAGCTGCGATGAACGCCCCATTCAATTCGTCCAGCACCGCTTCTAGAGCAGGTTCAACTTGGACAGGTACCCCTTCTCCCTGCAAAGCCGCCTGTCGTTGAGCTCTTGCATTTGCTTGTTCAACACTTTCAAAAATTGCAGACATTCCTTGCCTAAGTAAAGAGCAGCGTTGCTTCAGAGCCACGAGGTTTTCATCAGCAGCTATCTCCATCCCGTTTTCACCTTCACCCATTTCCTCAACAGAGATTCAGTCGTTCAAGCTGATCACCATACGATGCAATTAGCCAGATGTAGACAACGTCGCTGTATCGGTAGCTAACTGGAGTTGACTTGACTTCCAACAACGTGAGGTTTGGCAAAGGTGGAGGGGTAAAGAGAACAGCTTCCGGTTTGATCCTGTCGTTATTATCTTTTACATCCACGAGACTCAACCGCTTCAGTTTTGGCATTGAGGTAAGCATTCTAGCCAGATTGTTGATAGGAATCACTTGATCTTGAATAGCAAAGGAGGTGAGGTTTCCTCCAAAGTTTGATGCGAAAACTGGCAAAGTCATTGGGATGTAAGCGTCAGAAGGGTCAGAGTAGAAAACGGACGCCGTTGCGTTTCCAGTGAGGAGCAGGGAATTAAACGGAAACGCATTTCCACCACGCTGAAATACTACGGGAGTTGTGCAAACATGTAGTTGGTCATACTTTAGCCGTCTTTCTGCGCCGACGATCTTCATTGGTCCTTGGAAGATTGGAAACTGGCCAGAAACAATCCTCTTCTCGATTAGGGTGTCAATAATCTCTTTCCACTGGTAATTTACTTGCCGGTAACCCAAGTCAGTTATTTTATTGGTTTCACCAAGCGTCAGAGACTCCAAAATGATGGTCAGCACCTGGAATATAACACATCATCATTTGCAAAAATCATCTTCATTCCTGTATGATAAACAGTTTCTAAAACGCTATAAAAATAATTTACTTCAGGGGGCAAATCTTCCATCCTGTTTTTAAGCTGAAGAGCGCCTTCTTCGTCTTTGTTGTCCAAATTCAGGTTCCCCACAGGAGCCGTCGGTGCTGTACGCTCTGAGGACGACATAACTTCGTTCACACTTGAATAATCAACTGGAATTTTTTACAATTAAGTAAGTATTAAATAACCACAACAAAATCTTGACAAAGTTCAAAGCAAGCACTGGTATTGTTTTTAACCTGCGTTCATGCGGTCGTGGATGCAGTTAGAAGGTTCGCTCCCGTGCCAGAATGCACTAGCATTCTATGGCTCTGCTGAAATGGGTTGGTTCTGCTACATCAAACAATTGAATTGCAAGTTTTAAGTGTGGCAAGTTAAACTTTGCAGAGAATGCAGTCTCAATGCCAAAAATAGTGTAGTATAAACTGGAGACTTAATTTACTACATTCTCCAAGCCAAGTACATTAAGGTGACTGATGAGACGTAGTGTACATGAATTGTATTTATTGGAACAAGAGTGAACGTTCAGGTTTGAAGAAAGATGTTTCTTTCTAAATGCATTCGATTGAACGCTACCAATCAACAAGGGGTGATGCATATGGAAAGGAAAACTGATACGGAAAACGGAACCTCCAAATCAATACTAACTAACGCTTAGTAAACCATTTATAATACTTTAAATTTTATTTTATTGATTCCCTTTCAATTTGCTGTATTTTTGGTTTATACAGAATTGAATTCACAACATGATAGTAAAATACCAACAATACTTAAAGACGATCTTTCATTATCACGAGTAATCCTCTGGATTTCTGAAAAAGCCCATCAATGTCCCTAAACCGGGTTCTTTTGATTTGGGATCAAATCTTACCTCAAACTTTTGAAAGATGTTAGTCATAAAGAGGAAAATATTGTCCCTGGCTAAATTCTCTCCCACACAAATCCTCCTACCAATCTAGAAATTGATCACGTGTTAAAATTAATGACAGGCGTTTAAAAAGTAGATTAAAAAATGAATAAGTATTGCAAACCAACCTGAAAAGGCTGAAGATTTTCATTTTTCATATACTTTTTCCCATTCTCTGAAAGAAATCTCTCTGGTCGAAAATTCTGCGGATCGCCCCAAATCTTGGGATCATGATGAATGTAATATAGATTGGGTTGAATCCAAGCATCCTTTGGAATTCTGTAACCTTGAAACTCTCGCTCTTCAGTAGCTCTATGTTGAGCACCATCAGGGACGATAGATGAGTAGCGTAAAATTTCGTCAACGAGTGCCTGTGCATATGGCATCCTGAAAATCATAACAATCCAGATAATTTATATATTTTTATGGAAACTGTAAATGAAAGAAAAAACTGAGTTACATTGGACGATCATCAACTGATACTTGTCTCTCGTTTCCCGTAACAGATTCAATCTCCACTTGCAGTTTTTTCTGAACGTGGGGGAATTTGCATAAGTAAACCAACGTCCATGAGAGTGTTGTTGCGGAAGTATCTGAGCCAGCTAAATTTCACACCATGATATAATTGTTCAAAAGCATGCGATTTATTTGGAAATTGAAATAATTATACACACCTATGAACAAATCCAGCATCGTTGAAACAAGTTGACGCTCCCCCAGTTGCCCATAAAAATAGGATTTTTTATCTGTAGTTTTTCTCACTTCCGCCAAGTAAACATCAATAAAATCCCTATGCAAATATGAATTTACTCATGAAACCAAATTTATTTGTTTAAACAAAAATCCATAAAATTCAGGATTACTTTAGATTCCCCTCATGGAACTGTTCCTTGTGTTCTTTCACAGTTCCTTCTAAAAATGTTTTCCAACCCTCCAACACTCTTCTCGCTGCATTATAACCCGAACCCTCTGGAAAAACGTGTCTCAACCAAGGTAAAAAAATTAAGAGTGTACCTCCACCAAACACGTCATCAAAAACCTTCACAATGCTATGCACCAACTGTCCCAATTTTGGATCATCATGCTTGAATCTCTGCGAGCTGAGAATGGTCCAGAGAGCATTAACAATTGCAAGTCTCAGCATGCCCCGGATATTTCCAATAGGTTTTCCTTCCTCCTTTTTTAGTTTATTGAGAACCTCATTCACATCCTCCATGATAAGAGCTTCCATGGAACTCTTCCCAAATCCAAAGGTTCGCAGTTGACGAATCAAAAAATTCCTATGAATTTCCCAAAGATCTCCCTCAGAAACAAACATGCCCAGCCGTGGATTCTCCTCGTAGAGATTTGTGATGTCGAAGTGGGGGCGACCTGCGAAGGCTGGGTCGTTTGTGAATATTTCTTTGGATAGTTTGGGATCCGAAACTATCACGGCACTTCAAAGCAGTAATTAAAAGTTTAGAAATAAAATTTTGGTTTTTTTGCAATCTCTTAAACAATTGCTTACATGTGGCTTCCCAATCGAACTTTGTAAATTGGCCCGTATTCCTTGCTCCATTTTGTAAACGTGTCATTTGGAAACTTTCCAAGTTGAAGTACATTTCCAATGAGTGGAAGTCCTTTTGGGCCTGGAATTTCTTTTAAATTGTCAACTTTACAATGTTTCTTCTTCTTTCTTTGGTGGATAAACCATGCAAGGATGACACTTGCTATTAAAACACCAACAATTGGAAATGCCATAGTTTTTCATATGTCCTTGTTTGATTGAGAGCACAAATGAAATGGATTCAAGTAATCTAGTCAACCCTGAAAACTCCAGCAAATACCAAAAATTCATGCACGTGTGGATATGCCACAATTGGAATAATGATTGTGAAACAAAGCAAACAGCAACTGGCTAATTATGATGTAGTGCTCATTTTTATTTTTGAGGGTCATTAAAATTTTAATTGCGAGCCTACCTGACAATCACCTACTTGATCACTGGTGTTCGAATCCCCATTCAAAAATGTATGAGGTGAGAAGGAATTGTATTGGCTTACATGCCATGCAAAAATGCTGTACAATAGGATTTTTTGAGTAGCTCAACATTAGAAAATAAAAAATTGCTTTTGTTGAATTATGAGCCATATTATGAAACTGAAGAAATTTTTTGGTTTCAAACTTAATTTTAGTAAACCCTCAATTAGAAGCTTTTGTGATAAATGCTTAATTTGAACGGAAATATCATACACAGAGAAATATGCATGTTACCAAGAATTATGAATGAAACGAACACATTGATCAGCTCTGAAGTCTGGGTAAATAGGAATATTATTTATTTAAAACAAACGATCAGCCAAAAACTTGTATCAGTGCCACATTGTCGCAGAATTGCAATTTTTTTCATAGGCATTTTTTATGTCGAATTTTTTGTCACCACTATTAGATTAAAATGCGATTTTCTAGGTAACAATATTGTAAAGAATCGATGGCACTGCTTAAGGTTTCAGAAATGCATCCAGACGGAGTTGTGGCTGCATTTGTATCCCAAGACCTATGTTTTTTTTGTTAAAACGAGACATTTCTTTTTCTACAGACTTTTTGCCATCAGCTTCCACGTAGCCACCTATATCCTAGTTAAGTACAGCTTCTTAGCTTTACAAAGCCATCCTCAGCCAAGTGGAAGCTGATAGCAGTTCGCCCTCTATCACAGCTAAAACTACAAAAAAAATCAGTTCAAGTGAATAAAAACAAATTTTTACAGGTTATTTTCTACTTTCAAATGCAGAACTCCTTAAATTAACACACACTAGCAACAACAAGAGGTGGGTTTCAGAAATATTCATAATGTAGATGTCGGAAGTCTTAATTTGTCATTTCAATAAAATGAATTTTACAACTTCCGGCTGCCATTACGACGTAATGCCATCAGCTTCCACTTAGATGATCGTGTCGTTGTGAAGCTGAAGAGCTATATTCTGCTATACTGCAGAGTGCTAAGTGAAGCTGATGGCAAAAATCGTCTAGAAGCTCAAATGTCTCGATTGACCCAAAAAACGAAGGTCTTGAAGGATAAAACCCCCCTAACTCTGCGTGAGGGCATTTTTCGAAACTTTAAAGGGTGGAATCGGGTTCCTCACAATATTTGGTCCCGGAAAAACTGCCTTTCGGGTAAAAGCAATGGCAAAAATATCGATATTGAATAATGCATAGGAAAAAAATTCATTACATTTGAATTTTCCAGAAATAACATTAACACAAATCACCTTAAACATAATAATTTTGTTGACACGTCATGGACGATATTTTTTTCAAAAGCTCGCACATCAGCACTAGGAATAATTTTCAGCTGGCCTGTAATTAAATATTTAGGCCGGATGTTAAGAATTCGGGTTGAAGCAAAATCCATTACCAAATCGACTTGCTTTTACCTTATGGAACTTCTGTGGAAATACATACACAATGTTTGTTATATGGGAACGAGAAAGTTAATGTCTCTAACAAACATATGTAAGTGGTAGTTACAGACATAATAACAGGTTACAAATACATTATTTTAATGACTTCATACGCTTTAAGTATCAAAGCTAAAAACTTAAGGAGTTAAATTTGATAATCACAAATTTAAATCGCAAGCAAACTTTGCAGAGTAAAGACTACATATTCCACGATTTTATCGCAGTATGGGCCGTAATTAAATCAATCTTTTTCATTATCAGAATAACGAAGACATGAAACATTACAGGGGAATCTTTACAAAATAACTTTTCCGCTCATTTATTGGATTTATTTTGGGCATATATTTTAGATGTAAATGTCGCTGTGTCGAAATCACAAAAAGGTTGGGAAACGAATTGGAACGCAAATTTTTTATCCAAGTTTGTTAGAAAACTTCAAATTATTAACCATTTACGTTTTAGCGAATGCAACTTCACTTCTACAATACCAGCCCTTTTCAATTTACAGTTGTTAACCGTGGTTGCCTTCAAAATGTTGGGCTTTACTCCTGTATATATCCAGATTCTTAAACTTGCTGGAAGTCTGCACGGAATCGCATTGCAGTGGAATAGCAGAGGTAATCTTGTCAATACAAGCAAGGAGCCTTCCACACTTCAACAAATTTCCAGAAGATGCTACGTCCAAAACATGCTCACATTCACAATCATAATCCAATTCGTTTTTGACCTCTGGAAACACTCAGGAACGTCCATTGGAATCATCGATGAATTAGGAATAATGCTTCTCCTTGGCATCATAGTTATCAGCAGACAATACCGGGAAACGAGTTCTGAAGTTGCTTTGTTCATCAACGGCAGCATGGAGTTTCAGCGAAGCTACTCAAATGAAACTGGGAAACTGGACTTCAAATCAAATATCTGCATCAAACTTCTACACAGCCTCCTCTGTTGGTGTATTTTCGTTCCGATTGGCTTCACCTATGGAATTTTATGGAGGGATCCGTGCCTTAATCCGTGATCCTAATCTTGGAACAGTTTGGATTGATACACCGAAAAAGATAATACTGATGGCTCTCAATCAATGGCTTTGGCATTTCGGCTACAACGTTACTGCCTTATCTGCAGGCGTCTTAATAATGGGAACGCTGAGCCTTCGAGACGGTATTAAAATGTTTCGAAAGCAACAACTGACCGCTCCTCTGAACCCAAAGACAACGATAATGTACCGCCAACTTCAAATCTTAGGAATGCTCTTAAACAAGATCAATCAAGGGAAAGTTCTCTCGAACGTGATGGGAATAAGCGTATTGGGAATTTCCTTTGCAATCTACACACTAGTAAGGCTACCATTTCGGATTGAAAATGTGAGCCAACTTTGTTTTGTCGTGGGATGTGGAGTTAATGCTAGCTTGGTTCAACTACCCTTTTTTGGAAGTCTCGCTGAAGTCCATGCCGATTGTGAAGAGATGTTGGCTGCATCGCGTAGGAATTCAAAGAATATGCCAAAACAAAGGAAACCATGTGAAAGGCTACTGAAATCTTACAGGGCAGTTCGGATCAGGTTTGGGTATTCAAATTACTTCGACAGAAGAACCCCTCTGGTATGCTTCGATGCTTCGATTAATGTTGCAGTTAACCTCCTGTTAGTAAAAAAGTAACTTTTCGTACAAAATAGAATACTGGTTGCTGATGTAATAGTAAAAAAATGTAAAATAAAAACTTCAGGACTCTCCACACCTTCTATTCCTCAAATCAGTAGCATGACTGCTCTGAAAATGTTATATAACCATCATGGAAGGAGAAGACCCATTTTCAGTCATATTTGGTTCTTAATTTCTGATTTTCCATCTATATACTTAAGACTTATGAATTGATCGTTTTGGATTTGTTTGTGACTCGGCTAATTGTTAGTATGAAATGTCTATTAATTATGGAATGATTTTGGCAATTTATATTGTCCCGTGTTATGGGTAGGGAGACCAGCCATTTATTTGGTTGATACCGTTTTAATTTAACACGTTAGTAATAAAGCAATACAATACACTTTAGTGCTTTGCAATAAGCATCGGATATTGAAGTTTATTTCACCAAACTGCGCTGATATGCCATTTCTGATGTTTAATTTACTCACATTAGTGCTGGAGGTATTCGGCTCCGCAAATGCCGAGGGTTTTTAGTAAAAACTTTTTACATAAACCAAAGGTAAACAATTAAACTGAATACTCCTACAGACTTAAACTGCTGCTGTTGAGTATAAGATGCGTGCAATTATTAAAAAGAGCAAAATATCTATAATATATTGACGCTTGGATTTTAAGAGTAGAATGTGAATGAAAACTGGGCCACCTCCTTCCATGATGGTTATATAACCTTTTCAGAGCAGTCATGCTACTGATTTAAGGAATAGAAGGTGTGGAGAGTCCTGACTTTTTTTCAATTCCCGCAAATGTTAGCATCCGCTTCGCGGAACTGGGGCAAGTTGCACAGAGTCATAGAGCGAGAGTGCTTAGCCACACTGGAGCGAGCTTTCAAACTTCATCCTTTCATGCATGCATGTGCATCAAGCACAAAGAGAAGCACAAACGAGTTTTTACAGCCCACAGCCTTTGGACTCCTGTTTGAGCGCACCCCCTCAGCACAAAATATGGTACCCTCAGCACACATTCCAAATCTTCAGAAAACCCTTATTACGTGCTCCTATATGCATGGCAAGCCCCAATTCTACTAAATTACCTGCCTGTCCGTCTCTGTACAACTCTCCTGACCACCCCCATTGTCTGATTTTAACCAAATTTGGCTCAAAGGTACTACTCACGAAGGCCATTGAGGGGATCACTCAACAGCCAAATCTGGCGCGCGCTTTAAAAGTTGTGCGCGCGCACAAACAAAAAATCATCCGATTTACCTGAAAATGAGTATTTAGGGGTAATGTGACATGCTGAATCAGATGGAGACAACAGTTTACCATAAAACTTTAAATACATAAGTTCAAGAGAGCACATATTTAAAAGAGTGTCAAAACTAATACGATTTGGCAAATATTCAACATTAAGGGGTAATGTGGCATGCTATATCCAAATTAAGCAACTTATGGCCAACTAGGAAACGATAGACAAAATCGAGACATTTGCAAAAACAAAATGCTATGTGATATAGAGAATTCACTTATTCATGACATATCTCAGAGACCCTCAGGCTCCGGGTCACCAAAGTGGGCACAAAATATGAGTGGACTGTGGGACACATTCCACCAAAATTTGGACCACCTGGCCTGTCGGCGTCCCAAGTTACGAGGGAAAGTTTGAAATATGAATGGCCGTTACCATTATACATAGCCAATCGGGTTTCTTGCTCAAACTCAGGGACCATTGGCCTCCGGGACACCAAAGTTGGCACAAAACATAAGTGTACTGTGGGACATATTCAACCAAAATTTGGGCCACCTGGCCTGTCGGCGTCCCACGCTATGAGGGCAAGTTTGAAAATATGCATGCCATTACATTATACATAGCCAATCGGGTTTCTTGCTCAAACTAAGGGACCATTGGCCTCCGGGACACCAAAGTTGGCACAAAACATAAGTGTACTGTGGGACATATTCAACCAAAATTTGGGCCACCTGGCCTGTCGGCGTCCCAGCTATGAGGCAAGTTTGAAAATATGAATGGCCATTACCATTATACATAGCCAATCGGGTTTCTTGCTCAAACTAAGGGACCATTGGCCTCCGGGACACCAAAGTTGGCACAAAACATAAGTGTACTGTGGACATATTCAACCAAATTTGGGCCACCTGGCCTGTCGGCGTCCCACGCTATGAGGGCAAGTTTGAAAATATGAATGGCCATTCCATTATACATAACCAATCGGGTTTCTTGCTCAAACTCAGGAACCGTTGTCCGGGTCACCAAACTGGGCACAAAATATCAGTGGGCACA
>LJIJ01002596.1:0-25357 GCA_001718145.1 Orchesella cincta
TTGTGACTAATTTTAAAGCTATTCGAATCACCACAAAGTTGGTGAATTACTGCAATAGTATTTCAAAACTTAACAAAATAAGTTTGTTGTAGCAGTTATATGCAACAATTGAGGTTGTAAAACGCAAGTTTATTTTGGCTCGTGTGACTTCGATACCTGGATGAAGCCACGTGCGTCATATTCTCAATTAGGCCGCAATTTTTCAGTATTGATAAAATTAGCAGTGCAAATTCACGTCCAAATAAAATTTATTGAGGTTAGGCTTCGCCAACAAGTATGTGTGTACACACACACACACATCGACCTAATGTCAAGAGTGATAGTTTTGCATCATTATAACTGGGGAAAACGTAACTTCCATGGGTAATACGTACAATCAATCATCAATCGTTTTCCTCGCTTTAATGAAGATCTTCTTGGGTTTTGCATCTGGGTTGTGCTCAAGCAAAATGTTACACGTATGGAAAATCGAATAAGTTTATTGTAACATAAAGAATTGTATTAATTTAGTCAACAAAATGATCTATATCATTTCCTGCTCATTTGTCCTGTACCTATTTGTCAAGGAATTAAATTACTTATTATCTTAAGATAATATTAATAATGAAAGTGCATTCTGTTTTACGTCCGTCATAATAATCTGAAAATGTGAACTATCTTGGCATGCTCATGATTGATAAATTGCTGCATAAAAAATCATTGTCATGGCACAATAAAACCATACCGTATTTATTTAGAATTTTACTAACAAATGATAAAAATACAGGCTAACAAATGTTGTTGAAAACATAAATACATTGGAATGCAAGCGATAACATGGAGAATCAAACAAAAAACCGGATCGGTCTCCAAAGCAAGGGTCGTAACTCCTTCACAAACATTCTCGAAGAAACAAACTTTGAAGATGTTGAATCACAAAGTGAGCATAATCCGCTGGAGCCTTCATCCGCCCCCAAAAGCCCCAAGGTTTCCTTTGACCTTCCACCAAATGACACTTCTCCTCCACAATTCGAAGAGTTGCACTTTGACCACGCCGCCGTGAGCTCTGTTTCCAGATTATTCAGTCGTGCGCGTTCCTCCACCCATAATTTCATCTCCGAACCTCGAACTAAGCGTGTTCTACTAGTGGATTGGACTAGTTCTCCTCATCCTTGGCTACAACGCGTATTTCATTTACGCAATTGTTTACAATCTCCAAATGGAATGGTGTAATGGGCTCGGACTTCTCATCATTCTCACAGCTCTCACCTACATTTCCCTTCTTTACTTCTATTTGCTCAAGCCCCTCGTTTCAAAATGTCTTCCCGCACCCATCTCGCCGTCATCACCTCCACCAGCTCCTCCAGAATCGAGCAGCACCCCTCAAAAGCTCCTCAAATGGATTCTAAAGCTCAACGTCTTCCTCCTCATCTTCGGACTCATCGGGATTTTCATAGTTGTGGACGCCTTACAAGACAACCAGCCCAGGCGAATCATTTCCGGCTCTGGCATCATCATGTGCTGATAGGTCTCCTCTGTTCCAAACACCCGGAGCGTGTCAACTGGCGCCAGGTTTTCGGAGGGATTGCTGCTCAGCTCTGCCTTGGTCTCTTTGCTTTGAGGTGGGATGGAGGAAGACTGTTTCTGGAGTGTCTAAGCGGAAAAAGTAATCTCTTTCCTGGCTTTTTCCAATGAAGGGGCTGCCTCAGTGTTTGGCTACTTGGCGGATGGATCACTCACCATCTCATCTTCAACCTATGTTCCTTTAACGGACAAACTTTTGAAGTTTCATCCTGTTCTTCTTTTTGGGGTAATGTGAAAAGTGATAAAAAAAACATTTAATCATCCATTTTTTTATATTTTGGAATTACTTGCATTTCAGCCACTGTCTGTCATCTACTTTTTTGCATTCTTCGTTGGAGTCCTCTACCACATGGGAATTATGTCGTGGATAATGGTCAAACTCGGCTGGGCCTTCCAAACAGTGATCGGCACGCTGGCAGCAGAGTCAATAAACGCAGCAGCTAACATCTTCCTCGGCCCAACCGAAGCTCCACTCCTGATCAAACCATTTTTGAATGATATGACCAAATCTGAGCTCCACGCCGTGATGACAGCAGGGTTTCGCCACATTTCTGGAGGCTCAATGGCGTCTACATCAGTCTGGGAGTTAATGCTTCCTTCAGCCAGCGTGATGGCAGCTCCGGCCGCCCTCGCATGTCAAAATTAATTTACCCAGAGACTCACAAGAGTAAAACGGGCGCAGAGCAAGTTGCCGCTTTCAAGCTACAAACTGAGGGAACCGCGCTGGACGCTGGATTCAAGGCGGCTGGAGATGTTTTCATGTTGATTGCGAATATCGGGGCGAATTTGATAGCTGTAATCGCATTTGTGGCGTTTCTCAACAAGATCCTGAGCTGGTTTGGAGGTTTAGTCGGATTTCCTCAGTTTTCTTTTGAATTTATCCTGTCAAAGCTGTTCGTCCCGGTGGCACTCGGACTGGGAGTGGATCCTGAGGATGCAGAAGACGTTGCGTTGCTGCTTGGACTCAAGCTGTGGTCAACGAGTTTGTCGCTTTTCAGAGGCTTGTAACGATGAGCAAGTTGACGCCGAGAAGTGTGAGGATAACGGAATATGCGCTGTGCAACTTCGTCAATTTGAGTTCAGTTGGAATCCAACTGGGAGGGATGGGCATCATTGCGCGGCGAGGAGACAAGATTTTCTCAATTGGTTTGGAGTGCCTCTTTGCTGGAATTTTATGTAGTTTTCTCAACGCTTGTGTTGCTGGTGCTTTGATATCAGTATGAAAATTATGACAAATAATATATCAAAAACAAAAACATACTGAACGTTTTACCTCCTCTTTATTTCTTATATAACTTAATGAAAACAAAAATATATGAATAAGTTAATTTAAACCTCGAATGAGACAAATCTGGTTAAATAGTTAATCTTTTCAAAGCTCTAGGTGATCTGTGAAACCTTGACACGAACACAGTCGCCTTCAGTGGCACCAAACCGATTCTCTTCCAACAACGACAACGCAAGGTGACCGGAGTCGCTTCCAAACACGATCTACTTCCTTCAAACTATATACCTTCATTGAGCAACTGATCTGGAAAGGCTAAAGAAACAAAAACGAGTTCACAAAACATCCGAACGGCAATTATTAATAAAAACGTGTTGATTAGACGAAAGACGTACATCTTTCGCACTTACATCTGGACTGGAACCGGATGATGAGCTTAGAAACTTGACTTGAAATTCGAAGACGGATTTAGTTCCTGAGTCCAAACTTTTAAGCAAACAAAGAAAAGAAGCCAACTGGTCGTTTTAGAAGACTGGCCAAATCAAAAGCACTGGACTCGTTTCCTGAGCACTGGGAGCAACCAAGACCCAGTGAATTTAATTGTCTGGCTTAGATTTCTCTTCGCTGGAGGCGGGCATGCCACAATTTTTGACGTTAAGTTTAAGACTTGCGCCAGCAAACTTAACTTTTGCGATCCACACGGTTTTCTTAGCAAGTCTCAAGTTGAGCAAAAACTAAGCAAAACTTGAGTCATTTCTTAAGTCAAATATACCTTAAACGCTGTGAATGGATATACCTTCCATTTTGTGTATCCGCAGCTGCTTGTAAACAACGTTTGTTTACAATCTTATGTACATTTTGACACGTACGTACGTACCAAGCAGCTTTTGATATTCATTTCATGATCTCATAAGGACATTTAGTTTGGAGTAGTTGAGAAAATTAGAGCTAGTGAGAAGATTCAAACCTCTCAAAGAAGATTTCATCGTGTCACACGTAGTAAGTATAAGTGTTAATTTTTCAAAAACAACTTTGAGCTGTATTTATTTTATTAAATATGTTTGTTTTTAAATCGAATTTTTCCGTGTTATTTTAATTTTATGATAGAGCTATAATATTAAACAATTAAGACTGAAAACGTTCTAAATAAATAAATGTTGCACAAAACCGATATTCAACACATCATACAGTTTTTATTTACGTTGATTTGTAAAATCTGAATTAAGATAAACATTTGATTATAGTAAACATTACAAACAAATTACTCGCAAAAGTTGAAATATACAATATGGATAAGATATAAACCGATTACTTCAGTATGCCATGTCACAAGTTGGCGGTCACACAATCAAGGTGGGCGCACAACCTGTGACTTCATTAGCTGGGTGTCTTGTTCCACAATCTCAGTTGTTGGGTTCGCGTTTAAAGAACTGGGTCGAAAGTTTTGCTGCGATAGTCGTTCTAAACTAACCGCAATTGATGGAAGTACAGACAGGTACTCGTTTCGTGTCCGCATTAGGGAAGTCTGTTCGCGTACTAGGTCTACCTGTTCCTTCAATAGTAATTCTTGGGTGACATCATTGTTGTACGTGTTCTCTTGCTCCTCCGTTCACCTCCTTCAAAATCATCGTCACTTCGTGTTTGGGAAAAGTATCTTGGGTTTTTTAGACTGCCATTGACGGTCTAGACCGCTGAGAGGTAGGTGTAGGTGCCAAGGATTTCGTTGAGTAGTCATTTGAACGGTAGCTGGTAACATGGGGCTTCTCATGACAAGACCCAGACTTGGTTGACTGCTTCTGAATCATAAATAAAAAACATTGTTAGATTTCACCCATGGTTCTTGTATGGAACGGTGTGTAACCGCGGTCTACGTACCTGCGCCTACCACCGTTTCACTCCGAACTGTATCATGAAGATCAATCCCTCCTCTGATGCCCTCATAACATTGCTGCGGAATAGTAGCCGAACAAGTTCTTGTATATTAGTTAACGGAATCGTCTGAGGTGGACCACCGCCCGTCTGTGTAATTGATCGGCTGTTTTGAGCAACGATGTGTTTTGTTGAACTTCTTAAGTTTGACCATTTCTTTTGGACTTTATCCACAGATCGTGATTGGCCTCCCACAGCGTTAACTTTAGCTGTAATGAGTTCCCATGCTTCCTTTTTAGTAGCCTTACTAAGATTAGGTGAAAATTTCCCAGTTATTGTATCGAAATACTTGGCGCTTCTTGAGCCAAAGTGGATTCTTCACAAGTTAACCAGTTTGTCGATCTATTGGCCATTGTAAATTTGTTCTGCAATTCGTCTTCGCGTTTGAGTGCAGTATCAGTGGCGTCGCTTCTAAGAATAGGTTGTTCAAGGAGCTCCCTGGCTAACCCTTGGTCAAAGAAGTCTTCGTCTTCTTCAAGAAGTGGTATTCTATATGATTTGCAAATGTTGTGAAGTACGGCTGAACAAGTTATTAGGTGACTGCTTTTTTTCTCGTCGTAGCTCATATATCCCCGCTTCTAAAGACACAAAAAACGGAAACAATTACCGGCGTTCTCACTATGACTAGGATGTCGCACGGTGGTATATTCCTCTTACCGACAGAGTGATCGGAACCGTGACTTCCAGTGGCCAATTGTCCTTTCAACGACACAACGAGTTTTTGTATGTGCAATGTTATAGGCTAGCTCTATTGGATCGGTGGCAGAGTTAGGGAATGGAGTGAGTAAAATCGTTTCGAGAGGGTATCCTGAATCTCCTAAAACATCAACAAAATATTAATGGTGATGGTTATCGGTGTGTTACCGGCGCTTACAAAAGCCTGCGCCAAACCATCTAACTTATCAGCATGAACTTATACCTATTAGCCAGCCGGATGGAAGGGAAGTGGTTAATGTTCGTTTTACTCCAGAATTGTTCCAAATAAAGAGTCATGACTTGAGCCAGGCCATTTAGCTAGAACGTCGGTGAACTTAAACTTGTCATCAACAACGACTTGAACGTTTATAGAATGAAACCGTTTCCTATTTACGAACGCTACTTCGTTACTTACAGGGGCTTTGATTGCCACGTGAGTACCATCAATGGCACCAATAACCCCTGGAAAATTAGCCATTTTTGTGGAAACCTTGTTTTATATCTGAAAATTCATCGACACTAGTCTGAAATTGAATGTGGTCGAAGGATGTTGTCAGCAGGATTTTTATTGTAGCGTCTATAATTCGTGAAACACTCGATTGGGAACATCCAGCTAAACTTCCGACAGTCCATTGAAAGGTTCCTGCTCGCAGTATTGATAAGAGTGTCAGCACTTTTGTCTCAACTGGAATTGCCCACGATATTTTACCTTCCAACTCAGCAAACAATGGGAGTATTTCCCTCACTCCCCACCACGGAAGTCCACAATGTTTCTAATTTCAAATTCACTTAAACTTTCGAGAATTTTTCGTTGTTTATAGCACCGTTTTCTTTCATTTTGTAGTACAAACAGTGGCACTGACATAGATTATTCTAAATCCAACGGCTCGAAATAAGATTCTTCGGTTTTTCCATCCTGCTTGACTCGTAAGATGCTGACTATTCGACAGAAAATGTTCTTGATCTTCATTACACCAGTCGTTGGATTTACTTGGAGATGCACGACATGTCGGAATATTCCGTAAAGATGTCCAGAAACTTTTACTTTTCCTTCAATGCTGATGTTGATTAAATTGTGTGGATATTGATGGTAATTGACATTGGAAATGTTAAATGTGAATAAGAAGTTCCGTGAATAAAAGTTATTTAGTATGGCACAACACTGTTCTGGATTAGATTCAGAAGATTCAAACAAACGGGCTTTATTGAAAAGAATCTCAGATAATATATTTGAAGAATTCTCAAACAACGTGATGTCAATACTTCCTGTATTTAACTGTTCAAAAAATGTATCACAAAATGTAGTCACATATTCCATTTTAAAATTGAAAACTTAACAAACAAAATCCATTGCTCACTACTGCTTTGGTGGTTACACAGGTTATGGTATGCGCTCAAAAGTCACAAAGTACTGCTGATGGAATATATGCATGCAGAGAAACTCAAATGAAATATTTGATCATTTTGCTTTATGTACTAACAACACATGCATTATATACCTAACTCCTTCCTTTCAGCATTCAGCTGTTGAAAGGTATAAATTAAGACACCCTATCGAGCTTGCTTAACTTTTTTTGCTTAAAAATGACTTAAGTCATAGTTGTGGATCCCGAAATAGGTGTATCCACAAAACTTGCTTAAGTCTGACTTAAGTCGAAAAAATCACTCAGCGAAACCGTTTGAGAATTTGCTCAGCTAAGATTGCTTAGTTTTTGCTTAGCAAGTATTGTGATGCCTCCAGGACGTCAATTATTTTTTGGTCGAAATGAGATGTTTCCACTCATTGAGAGAGCTTGGCTGAAAGGGGAAGTCTAGTGCTTTTTTTAAGACGTCAGTTTTAGAAATGCTTCCGTACATACTTCCTTCCAAACACTAACTCCAAATCTCAGTCAACCTGCTTATTTAAATTACATACTGGTTTGCTGCCAAAACCAGCCGGCAGGTTATTCGTAATACCATCATATAATTTAATCACATATTCAACCCATAGCTCGATTTGTATTTAAAAATGTAAATGCAGAATTATCTATTATCTCACCTTGCACATACTTCCCTTATCACCCAAACTTTCTCTTTTCACTTCCTATTCGAAAAATGCACAAACTCAAAATTTATGGCAAGTCAGAACCATTGTTCCAACATGTTAATTTTACCATTAAAGCATTTTTCATGCAAAATCGGAGCCCAACCAACTCTTTAGTTTTCTCGCTAGTACAAGGAAAAGGCCCTGAGACGACAAGAACGATTGTTATGTACGAAATTGGTGGGTACGTTAACTTTAGAGCCATTTCAAATTAGGAAACTCCGATTGCATTAACAATCAGCTACGCTCAGGTTGCAGATTATAATCTAGGTAGGTCATTTGAGACAACGAGAACCAGGTTAGAAATCAAGGCCAATCACATTAGTTAGCATCCCATACACATTGCAAAATTTCATTTGAACTATTTTAACGAGGTGGCTATGAGGTGGTTTTGCAGATTCAAAGCCAAACTTGTAAGTAGTTTTAAACTAGTCAGATAACGTTAAGACTTTTGGTAAATCATTGAACAGAAAATACATTGCTGATTGTAAATATGCACTTGATAGTCAAATCAAAACCGGATCAAATATTCAGGTAATATAATCTAATTAATGAATTTCGCATGCTACAAAAACCTTTTTTACCAAAGATTATGCATCTATAAAATTTTTTTGGTACAACTCACATTGGTTTTTTAAATGGAGGTTGAAATTATTAACTTTCTTTGTTACTGCATATATTCTAGCTTGAGAATTGGAACATTGAAGTAGTGTTTAGATAGGCGAAAAACAAGCCGTGAAAATACGAAATATCAACAATTATTGCGTGTTCTAAACATGTTATTTAAATGCCATAAAAAAGAGCATTATTGATGCTAGGGGAAATGTTTTATGATAAGTTGCGTTTTGGAAATTATGTACACATCATCGTCACGCGGGTTGACTGGTACCAAGAATATCTAAATGATAAGTGGTTATGTACATGTCAACGTACGATGCACATTTCAAAAGCAATGAAATAAATGGGTAAGGAACTGGAGCAGTAGACCGGTTATTGACTTAATAAGCGTTAAACAGGGATAAGTCTGACAGGAAAAAGAAAAAATAAGGAAAGTTAACAAAAAATTCAACTGGATAATTTTTCGTAAATCTTTATTATGTATCCATTTCTGTAGATTCTAATCAGGTAAAACCATTTTATTTTGATACAGTGATGGGATGTGATTAAAAAACAATGTTAACATTATTGATTGCATGTTGGAAATAAGTACATTCTTTGATTTTTTAACAAAAAAGTGAAAAATAGCAGTTTTTAAAAAACACATTACATTTAACCACCTAACAATGTAACGGAAATTTTGCTTGAGCTATATACACCTCATTTGAACTCCAGAAGCTCATTTGTAGGTAAAAGGATCCAATGAATGGAGCAAAGGAGAAATGACATTTATAAATCTTAGCTAATTCAGGGTGAAAAACATTTTTGGTTGCGTAAGCTTTGATACATCATATTTTATTGCATTTCGAAGTTCAGGGCAGAATTTTATCAGAAAGCAGCAAATAAGCAATATAGGAACAAAGGCGCATACAACCCAAAAAACTTTATTCCTTTCAATCTTACTATAAAGTTTTAATTCCGCTCTACCTGTTGTTTTTCTTGACATATGCCAGCTAACTTTTTACTTTATGCAACTGATGGCTTCTTTGCGCACATGGGAAACTGATTTTTCATAAACAACTGTTTCTTCCAAATTATTAAGAGTCAGGAGTCCAATTATCTGTCCATACAAAAACCAGTTTATGATGACATGATGCGCAACTAAAGACCATAATTTAAAAACAAATAAAATATGCTCGACATTATCATTATATTATCACACAGCCTTTTCGTATAAATTTACAATTGTTTGAATTAGTGCAAGCAAACATCAACGAAAAAAGGAACAATAGACCGGATGTCTTTATGATAAAGTCGATGTGAAACTTCTGTTATACTTTTATGCCAGTTTTGTGTAACCTGGAACTAAAAAAATTCTAACCAAAGATGAGACAAGTGAGAGATGTGTAAAATGTCCAATTCTCCAATACCAAATTGAACTTGCATCACCGATAAATGAGACTGATATCAAAGGTTTTCTTTCAAGTAGTTAGTTACCACGATAATATGTCAGATTCTAAAACCTGCGGACCTATGATATCAGACCGGATGTTGTTGCGATAAGGTGGTCGCGATGGAATTACCGGAGGTGAAGTAGCACAAGTGAAATCATGAAGCTGACAAATTACAACTTTGTGGGAAATATATGTGTTTTTATAATTGAATTTATACTCCAGTTGAACAGTCAACACATGTCTACGTGGTCAGTTGAAAGGTTCATGTAATACTTATTCATTAATCTGTGGGACTCCTCTGGGGAAAAAAATTTCAATTACGTCGCATGTGTGTTTTTACAAGCAACTACATGCTCATGTTTTGGTAACCTTATATTTATATATAAACGTTGACGACCATAGGAATTTGTGCTGTTGCCCTTGTAGTTACTGACACGGCAATTTAATATGTGACATTTCTCAATTATCATCATAAAACTAAAATATGAGTTCGTATTTACTCATGTGTTGTCTTGGTTTGTACGTATTCCTTCTATAATAAACGAAGGAGTCAAACAATAAACCGGAAACTGTTCCCAATAAACTTAATTAAGAAATTCAAGGGAAACCCATTTTACACAAGAATACAACTCATATTTCAGCATGGTCTGATTGCGGGAGGGAAACGGATTAGAGATATTTAGTATTCAATAGAATTTATCATTTTAAATAAATCTGTTTAACTTCTTATCAAATTCTTTTCTGTATCTTTCATCCATTTCCTTTTACCTTCTCTTGTTAGTTGCATTAGAACAGCATCCGGTATATTGTTCAACTTTCTTCGCATAAACGAGTATTCATAAAAAAGACACTACGCTTGAATACGTACGCACTCTTGTTTGATAATCTGTTGCCTGCGCATATTATAAAAACATTATTCATGGTTTTTACTTCGTCCGTTTTTTAAAATCTGCCTTATCGGATCAACATCCGGTGACCGGATGTCGAATACGGTTTGCTACTCAAATACATGCACAGGATGACTCATAACCAAAAATACATTGTTGCTCATTACATATCCATTGGCTTCAGTCTACTATTGTTACATTATACTTCTTCGTATTTCGTGAAATCAGTGTTACAAACAAAGTCTAATAATGTGTCATTTGAGAGTATATGACCTTGACCTTTTACCCTGCTCAAATGGTTTGATTTGGCTGTCAAATGCATATTTATAATCTGCACTGCAATTACTTTCATTTGATATATCATAGCCCACGTTAGTCATTCGAAGTATTGCGTCATCACGTTTGACTTCGTTGCGAGTCAAAACTGCGGTACACCTTTTAAGACAGCACTACAGTCCCTTTCGGCTGATATATTACAACTTATGCATGATGCTTACTAGTTTTATTGACCTTGACCATTTATCTGGTTACAGTGGTCTCGAATAGCCCATTCATTTCATTAACTTCCGGCTCAAATTCAGCTTTCATTTGTTGCAATCAGAATTTCACAACCTCAAACAGTTTAGAAGTTATCCTGTCCACCTCAAGCTACATAAAAACCATACTTATTTCCATTGCTTGTACAAACCCACATTAAAAGGACATATTACAATACCTGTTCTCACATGCGGTTCTTTACTTGCATGACCATTTTCTGTGTAATGAATTGATTTATTTTTAGCTACATGGATAAATATTGTGCATGATATTTCATTTCTCCATTATTGTTTCTCATATCGTCTCAAAATAACTCAAACTCTACCTAAAAATGAAAAGAAAATCCCTGCTCCACCTCTTGTTTCTATACAAAGACAATATCTACGCGCGTGTCTGTAATATCAATGGGAACTTGTTTCTTTTTAGTTCAACTGACCACAAAAGTATCATCCATTTATTGAGAGTTGGTAAACTTACTATTTGCACATAGTTCCATTTGCAACAAAGCCATCTTTACACAGAAAAATGCATCAACACACACGGAAACAGGTCGTATATATATGGACAGTCGAAAAAGCAAGTCATTCCGTAAAAAGACATACACTTTACTATGAAAAAAGGAATCCCTGTCCTTATCTGTTTCTATCTCGCTTTCCATGCAAATTAAAACCTTCACTGCTCAGATTCTCAGAAGGTATGTAAAAAATGTACAAACTCAATACGGTTCACTTTCAACACTCAAGCTATGCATAAATGTAAGCGTGCGGAGCACCACTCCACTTGCTACCTTCTTTTTCATGTCCAGAATAGCTGCAAAGGTATAGGTATGTATGGGGGATGCTCTACTTGCTGCGATCGGTACGGATAATGGGAGAGTATCTCCACAGCTGAAGTAAATATCAGAAGCTGTCTCATCTCCTTTCTGAACAGTTATATACTCCCCAATCTTTCGTCAGCAATCATTCAAACAATTATCTTAACGTGTTTTCCTAGTTATCGTGAGGTTTATAAACAGTGGTTTTCAGTTTATTGTTGGCAAACTTCTTCAACAAAGAAAGCTCATATAGCGCATCATAGTTTTGCGATTTATGGCCTTATCAGCTTGTAGTAGTTGCAATCTTTGGCAAGCAATCTGGATATTTTCAGTTATCAGTGAGGTAGAAAAAGAAGAACTGTCTCGAGCTTGTTGTCAATGACTTAACTTTGTGGCTAGTGTCATCAAAACTATTCAGTTCTAATCATCATCATCATCATTCTTCTTTGCTCCACTTCACTATTTCTCACCACCTCCTCATGTAATAAACACAATTTTTTGCTCAGTAAACCAAGTTAACTTGCAGTTTACCCTGTTTTCGTCAAACAAATTGGATATTTCAAGTTATGAGTTATGACAAAGAAAGACTGACTCTTTAACTTTGTGGCTTTGAGTTTTATCAAAACTTTTGAGGTTATATCATCATCATCGTCCCTTTGTGCTCACTTCAACCTTTGTACGCTACCTTCACATGAAATTATCGTCAGTTTGTACTCATTCAACCACCTCCATTTGGAATACAATTCATTTTCCTGTCCTGAACTCCTCATTGTCTCCCAAGTTATCAACGCATATTATCCAAGTTCTCTGGCTCATCACCACTTCCTTCGTAGTTTCTTTTTCCATTTTGTGAGCTCCAGTGAGGTGAGAAACGCTACAAAAATTAATTTAGAAGAAAACGACCTATTTAAAAAATGCATATCTTCTCTCCTTTCCCTTTTCGAACTCACTGCTCAACTTTTGCATGCTCGCATGATGTAAAATGACTTTTTCTCGCAAAATCGATGAAACTTGATTGCCCTTGACTTTTGCTTGCATGATTCCATGTAAAAGTTGGGTTGGTTAGTGTGGAACTTATTTTGAATGAATTTGTGGAGCTTCGGGTCGATTGCGATGATGATTATTGCATTTGAGATGCAACAAAAGTTGAAAAAATGAACAATTAATGGCAACTTGCTCATTCTGCGTGGTTTTAACCTTTCCATTCAGCTTTGATTTGCTTTTTGCTTGCTTTTGGAAGGGTTTCAGTCAAAACTTTTCATTTGAATGCAGTTAAAACATTATTTTTTTGTCTGAATTTTACAGAGTCATGGAGGAAGTTGAAATAGCTGGCTCATCCGCTCATGCAACGGAAGAGAAAGCAATGAAGGCATTCATTGTCATAAAACCTACAGCTGCTGAAGCCGAAGGTGATAAAATATTTCTCAAGAATAAAGCATAATGGCTCTTTTTATGCTCAAAATCCCTTAAAAATACCTTTTTTTTCTCGCAGCTGAACTCCGTTTCAAAATTGAGAATGGAATAATAATTCCAACAGAGCTTTCCCTCAATGAATTTACTCAGGAAGCATTAAACATTCAGAAAGCAACTACAAAGGTTCCTGCTCTAGCAACTGCCACTCCAAAAGCCACTCCAGGGACTTCTTATGTAGCTCTACTTCATCCAAAGGCTATACCAAATCCACTCAAACCTATAAAAGTTTACACCCATAAGCCGAGTGGAATTCCAGCTCCTATACATTCCATTTCGCTAACGAAATCGTCCTCCAGACCACCAAAAACCCCACAGGAAACTCAAAAGACTCCCCAGCAATCTGCCAAGCTGCCAACTCAGTTTTCAAAGCTTCAAATTAAAAAACCTCCAGTTCCAGTCCAACGAATACTTGAGGTTAATCCGCTAGCTGCCAGAGAACTTACATTTAGTTTCGGAAGGATTTTAGATGAGCGCTCCACAAACAAACAAATTTACGAAAATGTCGTCAATGACCAGATTGATAAAGCGATCGTGAAGGGTCAGGACCTGATATTTTTTGCATATGGGAGACCAGCGTCGGGTAAATAGTTTTTATTTCTCATGTCAACATATTTTATTTATGAAAAGTTCCATGGAAAAACGAAATGAGTCCTTCTTTTCTCATTCGTACACATTCTTTTTCTCATTTTATTCACAAATTTAACTGTTATTGTTGTTGTTTTTAAGGTAAAACTCGACTCCTCGTTGGAGAACCTGGAGTTCATGGCATTTTTCATAGAGTAGCCACTCAAATCGACAAGTTCGTCAGCTCAATCGACTCTGGTTGGAAATATCTTGCATCGTTAGTGAAAATTAGTCAAATAATCTGTATTACTTTCTCTAAAATGACAGTAAAAAGTTTTTAAAAACATTTTTAACTGGTTTTAATAGGGTGTCCATGTTCGACTCAGTCACAACCAACACTTCCAACATAATTAAGGATCTGAACAGTGGCAGGCAGGTCATTCTCAGAGATCAGCATGGAAAATTTGTGTTGGAGAATTTTCAAGATAAGAAGGCTGACTCTATGACGGATTGGAAAGCTTTCTTCAAAATCGCTCGCGAATGGGAGGAGCAAGGACAAAAGGCTGTGAAAAATGGGGAAAGGAAGAGGTCATCTCTAATAATTAGAATTCAAACCACAGGCGACCAATTCAACGGGGCGAAAGGAGACACGCCTAAACAAACCAAGTCCATAATTTATTTGATGGATTTGACTCCAAACGACCAATATATCATGGCCAGAGCTGTAGAGGAAACCAATATGATAACTGCCAATCATTTTTCATCATTACTGAAATTAAAAACTGAACCCAATCGTCCACCACCTCTTCAAAAGCTCAGTGATCTCCGTACAAGCTCCATTCTAAAGCTTATGGAGCCTTTTTTGCAGGGTACTGCAATGTTCGTGGTTTTTTGTTGTGTAGCTCTCAACGACTTCAAGTCTAGAAAGACTTTTGAGTAAGTTTCTTCATGATTTTCATGAATTTACATATAATATTTAAACTGATAGCTTGTGAAATATTCATTGTTCTGCTCAAATTTACATGTTACTCAAGCTAATACGAGTTTTAAATCTTTTTTAATCAAAAAATGCTACTTTTACATTCATTTTCACTCTTGTCGTGCTTGTAGCGATCCTAGTTTATTTGTAAAGTAGAATAATTATTACTTTTTTGAAATAACTTCTCTCTGCTTTCGTAATAAACATTTACGCCAGGTTTTTATATTTACTTATGGTACTTTTGTGGTTTTTAGGCGAGGGATGAGTATGGCTAAGCTTCCGTATCACGGAAAGAAGCCAGCCCCTTTCTGTCCACTGCAACATGAGAAGTCGGTGAGCGTAATCAGGAAGATAATAGAGGTATTATTACATTACAGAGAACATAACTAGTCACATTTTAACCTCCTTTACAGCTTTATTTTCATCGTATACAAATATTTTTTGTATTTTTACAGGAATTGAAGGAGGAAACAGCAAGGATATCCAAAATGGTCCCTCAGGGAATGATTGACGTTTCTCAACCTGGTTGCTCACAAAATTGTTACGCTGCAGCTCAAGCGCTTGCCGAATTATCAATCAAGCATCAACACACCATGTCCATAAATGTTATTTTAGAGCAGCAAGCTGCTGATTATGAAAATCAACTGAAGGGGAAGAATGAAGAAGTTGTACAACTGCAAACAAGTATGAATATTTTAAGAAGAGAAAATGAATTATTAAGAGCCGAGCTGGTAGACGTGGAGGAGAAATTTAAAAAGCAGCTGCAGGAATTACAACGGCAGCACGAGGAGAAAAATATGATACAGGAAGAAAGAATCAGAATGCAGGAAGAGAAAATTGAGAAACAAGGAGAGAAATTCAAGAAACTTGAGGAAAAGCAGCGACAAGACTCTGAAAAGCAGCAACAAAACATTGATAAGCTAACGGCTGACATGAAAGCGCTCCAGACTGCCAAAACCGTCCCAAAGAATTTAGAACCTGTTCCAAATGAAGATAATTTGAACAATGAGCAGGAAAGTGAAGTCGAAGCTGATGAAGAGGAAAGCGATGAGGCTTTTTCAGAACCTGAATCACCTGAAGAGCATTCTGACAGCAGCGATGATGATGAGGTGATGTTAATATAACTGATTTTTTAAACTAATATTATGTAATCCATCAAACTTAAATAGTGTGTTATTTTTTGCAGGATGACTGTCCACTACCAAAAGAAAAAACACGAAAAGGAGGAATCAGTAAACGTCACAACGCCAATTGCCAAAAACTGATCAGAAGGTATGTTAGAAGGATGCCAAAAGACAGAGAGATGAAACCTCAAATCGAACAGCTTCTAATGGAATTTCTCAGTGAAGATTTCTGGATGACACAAATTCACAATGGAGACCAAAAAGCAGGAAAAACCCTCGCCTATGCTGCAAAAAGGTACTGCATTAGGATACATGGGAGGGAGTATACTGCGTGGTACCTTGGTAAAATGAAGTTTTCGGATACAGCCATCAATTATTACTTAGGCAGAGCTAAGCAAATGCCAAGGAGTGGGAACTATGCAAGGTATTACTTGAATAATAAGTACCAAGCATTTTTATATGAAACAGTTATTAAAGTTTGTATATTTTCTTATGATTTTCATGTGGACTGATGCGCAACGTCCAATAAACAGCCCAGGTCAATAGGGTTGTCGTCTTCAAATGTAGCCAGTCCAAAGGTCAAGTTTCCAATGTAAAAATGGAGACGAAAATGACTGTATGTTGTCAAATGAATGAGTTGGATCTTTTTTTGTGGTCAAAGAGAATTATACATGTTCCACGTTCATTGTTTTTCAAAAGTGTCTGCAAGTTCAAAGTCTCTGAATTATAGTCATTTGCTATTAATTATTTCTGCGTGAAAATAGGTATTAATTGCACTTAAAATTTGTGGGGGCAAAATAAGAAAATGTATTCGATAATTTGTAGTGAAAAATAAGTGCTAAAATAATCTTGAGAGTAACGTAATAAATAATCAGATATATTGTTTACCAAAGAATACTTGTAGCAAATAACTGTTTCCAATGATCATTACCATTTATAAAGTAGCACATTTTACTTACCACCCGTTAAAAGAAACTGCTCGCTTCATTCTGAATACATGATTATAGCAAACCACAAGATTCCAAAGATAATGCTCAAGATCGGATTTTTTTGTATGAAAGATGTTTGGAGCTTTTGAAAATTCAAAATGGGGTTGATATCCCACGTACTATGTAGGATTATATATGCGAAAGGTGATGGGGGGAACTTGGAGTGTATGTAGTGGAGGTATGCCCAGTAGGCTGCTTGTGCTCAGAGTGTCGCATACCAAGGTGAACTCAGTCTCCATCAAGGTACAACGTGACGATACTCAGCAATCCGCAGCAGAAGTTCAGACCTATGGACAAAATGATACCACGACTGAAGGAGCTCACTTCATAGTTTCACCGTCATTTGATGAGTTAGCTGAAGTTAAATTTGAGGAAAATGCTACACTCATGGCTAATCTTGCGGAACCTGAAGTTGTGCCTTATAATCGGGGTTTGTTTCCCAACAATTTCCTTATAAGACTCACAACGTCTACTGATTTTGAAGAAAATGGATTTTGCAATGTGTTCCACTTTACTTCTATAATTTTGCATTTTCTTGTTATATGGGATAGTTGCTGGTGATGACAGGAATTGCTTATGCTTATAAACTCAACAACATTCATTAAAATTTGTGTAGTAAAGCATAGAATTATTTTTTACCGTCTCAGGTAACCCCGAAATTGTGCAAACTTGTTATGAACCACACTAACGTCAATGCCAACAAAACACTGATGGTGTAATCCACGATCCCAATATTTATTCCGACTGTTCAACATTTTCTCCAAATTATTTATTTAGAAATCTAGTAGCATCTGTATCTTACGAAATGGAAGGTTATATGTTATGGCTCTGAATTGAAAAAAAAAAAACACTTTGGATGAGCATAGCAGAATAAAACTGGCAACAGCTATACAGTTATTATTATAATTCTTTAAATTCAGGCATACATCTTTAGATAGTTGAGAACAAACAGTAAACCCAATCTCACAATGGTCATTGCTGGAGTAGGTCTCTTGGGAACTATCTCTAAAAACACGCCGACCTAGCATTCTTGCAATGGAAAATTAACAATGAGGGTTTGTCTGTTATGTGCGTTTTTGCCCAAACTATTTTGCATTTCAACGGCTAGAAACGGCCAACTCTCTTGCTTGATGCCCAACTCACCGATATTCCGGAAATACATACAGCAAGCACAATGAAATGATGATGCGTGATACATTCTGTACAATAATTTTCTTCCTGATTAGAATAACTAACGTTTTTATTGAGTAAACGACTGAAGCATGAAACTCAACGTGGTTTAACAACTGCTAATTGAAAAAGTAATCATAAAAACGAATAGGATGGTATGAAAAACTAATGTCGATAAAAATCAAAAGGCAGTTTGTGGTGCATAGTTGTTTCTATTTTGTAGGGTCGGAGAAGTAAATTAAGGGTTGGGTTGGGCACTCAAAAGAACATCCAGAAAAAGCTTAAGGTCTGCAATATAATAAACGGTGTCTTCATTAGAAGTTCGTATATACTGGGAATGTCCCTTGCAGAATGACTACGAACTTAAATATGAAGCAAACTAATTGTACTTACCAGGAGTGTCGTTAGCTGGATTTGGAGAAGCGTAGCCGTCATCAAGGATGCTTTGAGTAATAACAGTAGGTGAATTCCCATTTGGTGGAGACGACAAGGTGAAAGTCATGATGTTGGGCTTCTGCACGGTAGCAATACGTTGTTGACCATTGGGTTGAGTTCCAGGATGAATAGGATGAATGCTACAAGTAAAAACAGAGAACAGTTTCGGATTACACAAGATGAAGGATAAATGTGCTCATATATATTACTGAAATCCTTCCAACCATCACTTTTTCCATCTAAAATGCTTTGAAAAGATTGCATTGTTTACTTACTCGGCACCGAGGTTGTAGGCAGTATTTTGCAAGTCCTTAGAAGACCGCAATGGAGCAAAAGGCAGTTCCGGCAGCACCCAAGGAAAAGAGGCTGTCGTTATCCGTGTGCCTGCTGAGTAGTTGACGTTATCGGTGACTCCATCCAAGACACTCCGTCATTGAGTGGTCATTGACGCTTGATCAACAGCAGCAAAATCGATGATTGCGGAGCCATCCTAATACTACTGACCGCAGTATTCGTGAGAATCAAGGGCTCGGTTGGAAGACACCCCAGACCCGTGAAAATCATCGTGTTGTAGGAAAACCCGTTTCCGTAACTGTTACTAAACTCAAACTCACTCATAATGACTAAACTCTTGATTTCTATTTTAGTATAAAACTCAGTATTTTATTTATAAATTTATAACAATTTGGAGTTGATTTTTAAAGAAAATTGTTACAAAACTGAAATCCTATCGTGGAACAAGTTTTAAATTTTGAGTTGAAAATGGTGTTGATGAAGCTACACTTTTCTGGAAAAAGAACTTGGTCTGGTATTAGCTGTGAGTTAAGACATGAGAAGCATCATGAAGTGATGAAACATGAAAACGTAGTGGTATGGTATGAGTTGTACACCCGTTCTTTCATGAAAGCTGAAAGCTTGTATCAAAAAGCTTCCAAACAATTACCTTTTCCTGAGCGCATACAGCATTTGCATTTGAATGTGGATGGAAACAAAGGTACAAAATATAATGTGCATAACACTTTCCTTATCTTTTTTCACTTACATTCCTAATCTTCAGCAAAGTAACAATACTTCTTCCACTGAATGCTAAACAAACAGAAGTTGGCTACTCTTATCATACTCAATTTAAAATACAAGAAACCAGGTTGCAACTTGATGCTTTGCTACTTTGGTTATATATTTATCATGATTTGACGTCTTCCAACACGACTCTCTCATGAAGGTTAAACATTTATAGTGCAGTGCTGATTTAAAATGAACATATGCAATGGAATTCGAATCATCAGCATCAAAGGTGGCTACGGTAAGGAAATATGAACTCATTGCCCCATAAAAAGACCCTTCCACATGAAATATAATGGTTATGATCATGATTACTGACAAAGAATATGTAAAATGTAAACATCTACAAGAATGTGCAAGATTCGTTTTAAAGTTGGCTCACTAGCACAATCCCCAGGAGCCAATCAGAAGGCTAGACGTATTTTTTCCGAATGCACAAAAAGTTAAACGAATCTTGCACATTCTTGTAGATGTTTACATTTTACATATTCTTTGGATTACTGATAACTATATGGCACTGATTAATGAATATGTCCAATAAAATTGATAAAAATTCTAGGATGGGAACTATGATGGAGGTCAGCGAAGGACATAAATTCGTTTTTTAACTGAAGATGGTAATTCGAAAGGTTTCATCAAGTTGTACTACACTAATCTAATTCAATTTGAAATAATAATCTTTTGAACTACTAATTTTCACTACGCCTACACACGTCTTACGTAGTTGCAAATTTGTGAAACTGATTCTTAATAAAAAAATGAATACCAAAGAAAATTAAGTATTATATAAAAGCATAACTAGACGTGGAAAATGAGTTAGCACCACAGATGAGTTTGGAGGATCCTAGGGTAGACCCGACGGCTTTTGAAACACCATACGAGGCCTTGAAAATAGAAAAGATACGTTTTCGTTATTAGCACCAATGGAAACACAAAGTTAGAAAAACTGGCTACTAAATGTGCGTATAATTATAATTATGTAGCCAACTTACTAACAAGAATCAAGTCAAAGTCATAAATCAAGCCGGATCCTAGTTCTTAATATCATAATGGCTCGGGAAGAGAAGCTGAACACATTACGTGACCTTTCAACGAAAATCATTATCACTCCCGTTTCCTGTGGCTGGTGCTGGAACCGATGCTGATTTCTTCCTTGGCGGACTACGCTTGCAAGGAGCCTTGACTGGTGTAGGGACAGAAGCAGAAGGAATAATAGCTGGTGGTCCTGCAGGGGCAATCAATTCATTATCCATGGGTCAACCTAGAGTAAGACTGCAGGAAAACCAAAATCATGAGACGTCATGTTGATTTTTTAATGCCATCAAAGAGGTTTTCAGAACGGGATCCGGCCATTTCCTCCCATGGCTCTTTCCCCCCACGGGTCATTTTCCTCACATGGCGCTTTCCTCACAGTGAGTTTTCCTCCGAGGCCAGTTTCCTCACATGGCCTTTTCCTCCCAAGTCAGTTTCTCCCTAGGCCTATTCCTCACATAGGATATTTGCTCCCCGAGCTTTTTGAAAAGAGGGGCTGTTCAGAACGACATGTATTCAATTTTAGTTTGTTTTATCCAAATCAGTTCAATACTCTTTGTCCTTCATATTCTTCTTCAGAATATTTGTAACTTTATTCATGACTGTTCAGTTAAGCCAATTTGTATTATTTGTGTGAAACTTAATCCTATTCGTGAAATTAAACTAATGTCATTTTTGTATGCATTTTCTTGGTCCTATTTTTACCTCTGTGAAATATTATTTTCTACCTTATTCTTCGTACCATGCTCAGGTATAAAAAGGCCGAGCTTCTTCTGTATTTTATCTCACTCACTCATTTCTGTAAGCCGTTACGCTGCTCGACCAAGAATAGACATTTTCAAGTATCAAATTTTCCAAGTACATTCTATTTGACGATAAACACTTAGCTCTTTTCAAAGTATACCTTGCCTTGTAGCTCAGCTTGTTTTCATTCCTTTTCATTCACGCCTATACGCAAACTCACCACCTCATAAATTCCCAAGTCATTGACATAATTAGCAACCATCTTTTGTAAACTTAAACTCACTCTCAGCTCTAAACAGGGGCCTTCGTTAGCAGTTAGAATATCAGAATTATCAGAATATCAGGAAAATGACACGTAGGGGGGGAAGGGCCATGGAAGGAAATGACCCAGACCCATTTTTAGCGTATACACGGTAACTAAACAATGTAAAATGAGTTTTTAAAATCGAATCGGTAACTTTTATTCACGCATTTCAACGGGGAAGTGCATAGAACATTTGATTTTCACTTTTTTCTATCTTGAGCTGAATTGATTTGTGCAGGCTGTGTTTAAATTACAAACAAAATTTCAAATGGATTTTATGTGTTTGTACGGTAACTAAACAATGTAAAATGAGTTTTAAGAATCAAATCGGTAATTTTTATTTACGCATTTCAACGGGGAAATGCATTGAACATTTTATTTTCAGCTTTTTAAAGCTTTAGCCTAATTGATTCGCGCAGGCTGTGTTTATATTACAAACAAAATTCCACAAGGGTTTAACGTGCATGTAGGGTAACTAAACAATATAAATCGAGCTTTTAGTATGAAATCGGTAATTTTATGCAAGCATTTCAACGGGGAAATGCATTGAACATTTGATTTTCACTTTTTTCTATCTTGAGCTGAATTGATTTGTGCAGGCTGTGTTTAAATTACAAACAAAATTTCAAATGGATTTTATGTGTTTGTACGGTAACTAAACAATGTAAAATGAGTTTTAAGAATCAAATCGGTAATTTTTATTTACGCATTTCAACGGGGAAATGCATTGAACATTTTATTTTCAGCTTTTTCAAGCTTTAGCCTAATTGATTTGTGCAAGCTGAGTTTAAATTACAAACAAAATTCCACATGGGTTTTATGTGTATGTACGGTAACTAAAAAATGTAAAATGAGTTTTAAGAATCAAATTGGTAACTTTTATGCGTGAATTTTAATGGGGAATTGCATTGAACATTTGATTTTCAGTATTTTCCAGCGTGAGCTGAATTGATTCGTGCAGGCTGTGTTTAAACTACAAACAAAATTCCACATGGGTTTTATGTATTTGCGGTAACTAATACAAGTAGCACCAGGTAAAACTGGTGTATTTCTCACGGGGTGTACCCTTTCACCATGCTTTTGGCTTAACTTCTTGCATTCTATCAATGTATTTCTGCAATACGTGTGTAGGAATGGTGGTGGTGTTATTTTTAGTGTAACTGTTACATTGTTTTTTGTTTACATAATAATATCCTCATCATCTGATTCTTTGCAAAGTCTGTTGCTCTTGTTTTTTGTTAAATTTTATTTATATTTTCATCGTTTAAAATGGCAACTAGTGATAAAGACGCGTTCGGAAGAGTAGACTAAACGAGAATCAAGTAAGTATTTTAAATTGTATTTTATGACACGAATGTTTTAAAATTGCTAATTTTATTTTGCAGATCATATTGAGCCAGAGTGTTAGCTATGTGTCTATCCATCCGGATGCAAAATAGGATAATGAGCTCATGAATGAAATATGGAGGTGAAATTTTGAAGACACATGTAACTATAATTACATGTGACCACGTTCTCAAACTTTGTTTTTTATTAAAATGCGTAATTTTGCGAAACCTTTTATTTTAACAGAACTGCATGCAAAACATGCGAAAAGAAGAAGGAGGAAAATCCGAAGTGTGTTTTACTACAAAGCACTTCCACGTATTGCATGGTATAATGTAAATGAATGATTTCATGATGATGAGTGTGTAAATGTAAGTAATGAGTGAGCTTAATAAATGAGTACAGGAAAAGTGTAACCTGGTATTTCTCTCTTGCTTTGAGTTGCTCCATTTCGGACAAGCTCAATTGCGATTTAGACCACTTTGTGTGCACAAATTTGACGCTCTCAAGATGAAACTGTTTGTTGGGTTTTCCCTGCTTGTGGGACTGACCACGAGCCTTGCTTGTGTGGAATATTACCATTCCTGTAGTTTGTGTATTGAAAATAATTGTTCTTTTCTGATTAAAAAGGACACGTTTGAAACGGCATGCCTTCTCAGCACGGATATTAAGACTTTGGCCTCTTTGAAGATGAAAGCAGAAACACGACTGGAGTGTTACCGGGCTGAAAAGATTTTATTACGTAAGTTTTAAAAAAATAATAGCATTTTTTCAGTTTTTCAGTCTCTATTTTTTAAACAACAGGAAAACAACTTCAACAAAAATCAAGTGATTCCTCATTTTCTTCTCTAAACTCTCCAATTTATGACCTCAAATCAACATCGGTTCCTTTTAAACCTTTGCATGCTCATTCTGCTTCTCGATCAAGTGTTTCTACTTCTCCTCCACCAATTCTTAAGCCACTTGAGACTGTAAATAATGCTTACACTCCTCATATAATCATACTAATCTAACCTCAACTCAAGCACCTGTAGGGCGAATTTCACTTTGCCCATGCAACCTTTCTCCATCTCTGTCAACACTAAATGCTTCATTTCTTTCCCCACACACAACCATTTCTCGACCCGTGTTTCCTACCAAAGCTCCTTCATTTTATAAACCACAATCAATTGTTCCTTTGTCTGCGACCAACTCTCAAACCATTCCTCATCACTGCAATCCATTTTTCCTTCATCACCGTCCAATTCATCCTCAAAGCAAGCATTTCCGATTTCCCTGCACGCATCTTTTTCAAGTACGGAATCTCCAAATTTCATTTTGCCATATTCTTCCCTTCTTTCCGCCGAAAAAAAAAAGTTGACCAATCGTCTTTCAAAACTAAATCATTTATTGAGCTTCAGCGTCTCCTCCAACAGGTAAAAATATTATTGACAGTTGCCGCCGCGCATGAAATTTTTCCTCATCTCTTCCTATCCGTTCCTCCTCCTTTTACTACGACTCGGCTACCCCCTAACCTTCATGAAAATGTTTCTCCACTCTCATTTGAGCCATCAACCACCCGAGATGAAGAAACAAGTCAGCCGTCAACCAGCCAATGAGGAAACAAAGTCAGCCGTCAACCACCTCAGATGAATGGAAACAAGTCAGTCGCCGCCACACAGATGAAGAAACAAAGTCAACCGTCCCCCCCCCAGATGAGGAACAAGTCAACCGTCCGCCACCCCAGATGAAGAAACAAGTCAACCGTCCACCACGCCAGATGAAGAAACAAGTCAGGCGTCCACCACCCCAGATGAGGAAACAAGCCAACCGTCCGCCATCCCATATGCGGAAACAAGCCAACCGTCGACCACCCCAGATGAAGAAACAAGTCAGCCGTCCACCACCCCAGTTGAGGAAACAGGCAAATCATCATCATCAAACACAGTCAAGTATACAATACCACCAGTCTTAACACAAAATGCATCCCGAGACGCGACTGCATCATCATCAACAACTGTGAGTAAAACATGCAAAACATGTAATAAAGAACGATCATAACATCCTTGTTTTTATAGGCTAAATGTCCAACTGTCGTCTACTTGCCCATTTTACCAAGGATTCACAACAACACAGAGGCGACGACATCAAATACTTTGTCTTGGGTTGTCAATTCACAAATGTGTATTTGAGAATGGTCGAACATAAAATTTCTCATGTATACATGGATAAGTATGTGATGATAAGATACGTATTTATCGTACTTGTTTAATAATGGTGAACACTTTTATATGGTGATGGAACATTCATATGATTGATGATTTGCACTTTTATTGTAAATTAATTTGTGATTGTATTAATGCAAACTGCCCCCTAATGATGACACACATT
>LJIJ01002597.1:0-25357 GCA_001718145.1 Orchesella cincta
TGCAAATTTTAAATTTCTAGCAACCGTTATCTATACAGCCAACTATATTTTTGAAAATTATTCAACCTTGCTATAGTTGCAAGCAGGTAAGAAAGGTAGAAATAGTTTGCAATTCCCTATTCACTGAATATTATTTGCCTACAAATAAATCACATTCGTTACTGACTTACATCCTTTTTTAAATTTCAGAAGCACTTGTGGAATACATCTAGCTTTTAAGCTAAAACAAGAAATCGAGATATGACGAATGACAACCATTTCAATTGTGTATTTTGTTAAAAAAAGTGTGCCCACTATTCAAGATTGATGAGCCATCTTCCGGTACATGTTAAAGAGAAACCGTTTTCTTGTTCTATTTGTGGGATGGCGTTTGGATGAAAGGGGAATCTGACAGTTCACTTAAATGTCCACACTGCAGAAAAGCCATTTGATTGTGAAACGTGTGGCAAAAAGTTCAGACATAAATGTAATTTGAATGAACATTCTAAGGTACACGAAACCGGAGAAAAGACATTTAAATGTCCCTTTTGCAGCAGTGCATTCAGATCTCAGAAAGAATTGTTTAGACACATAGCAACACACATTGGGGAAAAACCATTTGAATGTAATTTGTGTGGGAAAGATTTTGCAACTGGAGCGAATTTGGGAGCACATATTAAACCCACACCAGAGAAAAGCCTTTCAAATGCAATCTTTGTGGCAAAGCATTTAGTAGCAACTCGCATCTCGTAAAACATATCAGAACTCACACCAGGGAGAAGCCTTTCAAATGCAATGCTTGCGAAAAAGCATTTTGTACCAAATGGCACCTGAAACGTCACCTTAAAATTCACAGGTAAATATGGGAGTAGGAACTGGAGTTGATGCTATCGGCCCTAGTTTCGTCAACAATCGGGAAAAAATGCGCTAGAAATTTTTGCAGATTTGAATTTAAAATGCGTACTCAATAAACGTACCATTACACATAGGAATTAGTTAAGGATGTATGTAATGTCTATTCAATGTTTTTAATACCAACATAATTACGTTATTTTACCCCTAATGTTTTACTTAATTTTAAATAATACTCGAGTAATTACATGAAATCAATTTGAGCTTCATTTGAAATAAATGCTTCGCAACCCCTTTTATTTTCAGTTAATCGGGTTCATTCATCTGAATTCTATATTCAATTGAATTCAATGTTTTCTCATAATAATCAGTCTATAACGTCTAAACCGCATAAACAATTTTCAAATCGTTAAATGGTATAAAATGATTAGTAAAATGGAAGTTATTGTGAAGGGGTAAAATATGTTGGGAAATTTTTCTCCCATTTATTAATTTAATGTGTAAAAGCCTGTTTCTTTTATGATAACATTGATGCCTATTTTAATATTTTTACTGAATAAAGTAAGGCTGAACAATTCATGACTGCAGAAAATTTATTGTGGAAATTCACATTTAGTTTTTGGTCGGCACTTTGGACGTCGTCGTTTTTTAACGAGGCGTGCCGCTGCAGAATTATTGGCTAAAAATTCGGTCATATCAGTTTCCGAACCATCTGCAGAAACAACTGGCAAGTTAATCTTAATTTTCACTTTGTGACTATCGATTTCATCAAGAAGCCTGCAAGCTTCTTCCACATCCGATTCAATGAAGCAAAGTTCTCGTTGACTCAATTGGGGTTTATCTCCATTCATGGGTAGGCTTTCCATTAGAATCCTGCTCCTGTTTAGTTCATTCAAAAGCCAAACTGTCCACGCAGATAAGAGGTCCAGTTGGTTATTGATGTCCTCAACCATATACCTTTTAAAAAGAAGAACAACCATGAAGTTTTTCAGAATATTATTCACTGTTTGCTTGTCAAGAAAACACTTACATGGGCTTCTTTGCTATCACGTTTGAACAGGCTTTTCGTAAATTATTTAGAGTTGTTCTCCGCTGCATCCTAACCAACTCCCAAGTGTCTCCTTCTCCCTTCTTTTGTCCGATTTGTATGAGCAACTCCCGAAATTGAACGAAGTGGATGCTAGCATCCTTCACAATTCGTTTCAAGTCCATTGCAGAGGTATTAAAATTTAATACTAAAACTTTCGTCGGAATATGACAAAAATTGGCTAACTAAAATTCGTTCTAGCGTATTATCAATACTTCGTATTGCGGAAGTCAATGTGGTTAATAATAACTTGGCGTTTTAATTTTTAAGAGCGTGATATAATTCATGTAATACGCCGCTTGTGTAACCTCATACTACTTTTATAATCGCACGTTAACGAAACTAGTGGCATATAAATGAATAGCTCACATAACACTGACAGTCTAGCTAACACGATTGAATTTACATCCGCCACTTCAGTTTTACAAGTAAAAAACCACAGTGAGATCGATTAGTACGCTTACTGTGCAAAACATTTCTCCTTAACTTGCGTTTTTACTATAATTAAAATTCTACTTTTTCAGTTTAGTTGGGGGATACGCAACAGCTGAATATTGGTATAAATATGCAAACGTAAAAATGCAGAAATACTTAATTTCAGACTAAATATACAATAAATTCACTTCCTTGTAAATTTATGACAAAGTTTATAACTTTCAGATTATACAAAGGAAAACATTATTTTAGGGTTACACGGACAGAAATATTATTGTTAATTTATTAAAAATTGAAGAATTTAGAAAATGAAAGTACGAAGCATAATGAAAATGCGTGATAGTATGAAAATAATTTAAAATAGCATAATTAATATAATTCAGATAAATGTTACGTTTTTTTAATTAGTCGTGCCTGAAATGTTCAAAACTTGGTACTACGATGTTCACCACCCGTTCCAAGCTTGCTCCAACACCCGTTCCTACGCGGATTGGATACATTGGCCCATCTTTGCTGTCAATTTTGCTTCGTTCTAGTCCTTCTGAACTTGTTCAACATTACATTGCAGGTTCCCCAGATAGTCCCACATTTTACATTTTCAACCCATTTTCCATCCCAAACTTGACGTTTGGCGAATACTCATGTTTCCATAAAAATTTACCTAAGCCATTAAGCGGGCCAACTGTTAATGAAATTTTGTCAACCTTAATAACACAAAAAGTAACTTAGCAATAGGTAACTAATGGAGATTTCGTTCATGTGTCGTAGTTATTCCAACAAAACACTTACCTTCTCTGACAGATTCTGCTTTTTTGATTCTTCAATGCTCTCTGGTATTTCCGGTGCTTCTCTTATATATTCCCGATCAAGACTTCCGGCTCACCGTTGATGTCAGTCTGAACTGAACAAATGGTTACGTAAATTTGATTAAAAAAAGATAATGTCATAAATGATAACGTGTACAATATTGTCCTTATTTCTTAAATATGTGATCCCATTTATAGCTGAAATGTACACAAACTTGCACGTGCACAAACGTGAAAACTGAGCCTTTACTCAAAATATCTACATGTTTCTATTAAACTTCACTCGGTCTCATTTCGGTAACCAAGCCCATTTTTTGCTTTCCACTCCAATCTGCCTGCCAATCAGCGTCTGATTTTGCAAAGGGGTACAATGAGAAAACGATCAAATCAAACTAAATTCCTATTATTATGCATGTCTGTGTCCAATCTGAGTTATTCCGAATGCAAAATATAATCATAATTTCCTAATTATGCAGCTGGAAACTCATGGGTGAGTTTTAATAAACCGGTCAGTAACATCAAAAATGCTTGTTATTATTACAGTTAAAATCTTTTTTGTCCCTTTCAATTGCGTGTTGTCATAAAGTCTTAAAATATTAAGTTATGTAATACATTTGTTTTTATTTATATTCATGAAGTGTGACGTTTTAAGTAGTCAAGGCCAACTGGATCAACTCCATCATACACTTTTTGAGTCGTGGACGCAAATTGACAATTTGAGCCATGTAATTTGCTTTGGGTTGCTCCACCTCAGTTTCATAAATCCCTTTCAAACTGAAATTCTAACAAATATGACCATCGAAGCATTTCTAATAAATAAAGATTAAACCTTACATTAAGCTTTTTCTAGTTATATGTGTCATTTACATCTTGTTCTCTTCCAATTGTTACGTAACTCAGCGAATCCACTTGTCTGACATCAATGTTCACCTTCATCATTCCCGCGTTCCCTCGATTGAGTTCATTGCTTCATTTCTAACATCGGAAGTTGTAACATTCATATTCCCAAAACCGTGTTGAAAATAAACCCCATGTTCCCACGATTATCAGTAGCCCTTGAAAAATGAGATCAACCTGCCAAAATGCAAAATAACCGTTTCCGGAAAAGTTCGATTTTTTGTCAATTTGGAATCACATATCATAAATTCTAAGCATATAGAAATTAAGCAAAATTTACTTCTATACATGTCTAGGCTATGGGCAATAAAAATTTAATCGTATTACCTCGTATTATCCGTGGAAACCTGGTAGATCTAAGGTTAATTTAGCCATTAAGTTGTAGCAGCGTTAAATGTTTGTCTCTTCGACAATTAGTCGAACCTGAAAGGGTTAGTATGGCCTTCTTACAATGGAAATCTCAATTCTTAGTTTAAAAACCTTGGTTTGTCACCTTGAATTAAACATGAAATGAAACTGTGTTTACTGAATAGGTCTTTGATATTAGTTCGTACGATTATGTAAGTTTTATGATTATTTAACTGATAAAAAACCTATAATTCGTCAGAGTGCTGCATATGTTTACAACAATATTTTACTGGATTTTTTAGATATATTTTAAGATATTTTTACGATTTTCAGGTATATTTGCATACATATAATACATGTTCTTAAATATATTTCTCCGGACCCTACATTCATCAATTTCCTTTTGGTTGCCTCTCGTGTGCGAGTGTAGCATCTCCAGAAACAAGTGTACATATGTCAGTCATACTCTAACAAAGCCATTTCATACAAAATCTTTGTGATCACTTTCCCCCTTTCAGATCCCAATCCAGATTGGCAAACATACATGAGCGGATAGATAAATATGGGTTTGATCAGCAAAATTAGATTGAGTGAAGTAAGACAGAAGAAGTAGGAGATGTGTGTTTATCACTGTATTTGATACATTCGTTATTTTTGTTCTACCCGTCTTGATTAAAACTGTTGTACTTCATAAACTTTAATTATTACTAGGGTCACAGTAGATAAATCGGCTAATACTAATATTCCAAGTGACTGAAAAGCCCGTTCTTTAAAAAACTTCTTTGAACTTTGACACTTTGGAGTAAAGGTGAATTTGAAAACATTAGCATATTACCGCAGTAGTTTTTTTTTATTTTTTATTAATGCAGCTGCTTTTGGGTCTACTTTGGGAGTTTGGTTTCATATAAACATTGATTTGGAATGCTCAAGCATATTCCTGTGAAGTAATCAAGATCAACTTCAGTTTTTAACTTGATATTTCAATTTAAAGCTTGTCAGTGGCATTGAAATTAGGTTTTAAGCTATTTTTGTGTATCAAACTCATTCTATCATCCAATCTTTAAGCGCTGTGATAGGCAGTAAAGATTTAATGGGTGAGTTTTTAAACTATATTGACTTATTGCATTATTGAATTGAAATTTGCAAGAGCTCGTGGTTTAAAAAATGAACTAGTGTTTATGCTGTATTAAGAACGCATTAGATTCCAGTCATGAAAGTATGTCGTTTTGTCTCCACTTCATGTTTTTCTTTACTATCAGAAACTACATTGTTGTTGGTCAATGACAGACTGAAACTGTCCGCATTCTCTCCATTTCTTACAATCATCTGCATCGACCACATACAGTGGTATATCAAATGTTTGAATCCATATATCTCTCACTGTTAGACACAAAATTACTTGTACGCATTGAACATTTTCTAAATGAAGTTTCCTGCATCATGTTCCAATTTTATGGACTTTCTTATGACATACTACTTAACTCTATATCTTTAGTTAATTTCTACAGTAGCCAAAAGTATGCCGTGCCATCGAAAATTTTGACGTCCAAAAGTTTGCATCCATTTGCAGTTTTCATAATAATAACATTTAGTGAGCGATTCTTTTGTGGTAATTACTATTTCAAGCCTTCAGGGCATTGAAGACACCAAAACCTAGTGCTAAGTACCTGTTTTGACACCGCACAAGTAGAACATGGGGCTGAATGGCATGGCATATCAAACCATATTGTAACGTCTTTCAATTGAAGCCAAATGTTTGAAATTAGATGGTTTGATGGTTCATGTGGTACCAAAATTGAAGAAAAACCATAATAAAACAGATTCTAAAAAACTACAGTCCATTTAGTAGCACCTTCAAATGAGCTCCCAAATTTGTCAAATCAGCACCAGCCCTCAATGGGGTTGGGTACTAGTTTTGACTATAACTTTGAAATCCGTGTGGCAAAAACGTCAAAGTAGGCTTAGAAGAAAGCCCGGAATCTGTTGAACACACTAAACATAACATTAAGTTAGTATCTACCAATTGTGGTCTTTGTGGGCCATGCTACGCCTGAACAACCTTATAACAGTGAAGTTCAATATCGGCACCATTTTATAACGAGCTCTGAGGAAATTTAATTCAATTTCCAGCGTCTTTCAAATGTCGAAAACAATAACCACGCTTCATTCACACATATTTAATATGATATTTAACAAAAGCAGTTGTGTTACAGTTATGTATTCGATGCGGGGCTAAGGGGGTGAAACCTAGACTCAACTTCACTCAACTTTTCAGAAGTTGCAAGGCCCACAAAGACCACAATTTGGTAGATACTAACTTAATGTTATGTTTAGTGTGTTCAACAGATTCCGGGCTTTCTTCGAAGCCTACTTTGACGTTTTTGCCACACGGATTTCAAAAGTTATAGTCAAAACTAGTACCCAACCCCATTGAGGGCTGGTGCTGATTTGACAAATTTGGGAGCTCATTTGAAGGTGCTACTAAATGGACTGTAGTTTTTCCGTAGAATCTGTTTTATTATGGCTTTTCTTCAATTTTGGTACCACATGAACCATCAAACCATCTAATTTCAAACATTGGCTTCAATTGAAAGACGTTACAATATGGTTTGATATGCCATACCATTCAGCCCCCATGTTCTACTTGTGCGGTGTCAAAACAGGTACCTAGCACTAGATTTTGGTGTCTTCAATGCCCTGAAGGCTTGAAATAGTAATTACCACAAAAGAATCGCTCACTAAATGTTATTATTTATGAAAACTGCAAATGGATGCAAACTTTTGGACGTCAAATTTTCGATGGCACGGCATACTTTTGGCTACTGTAGGAAATTAACTAAAGATATAGAGTTAAGTAGTATGTCATAAGAAAGTCCATAAAATTGGGAACATGATGCAGGAAACTTCATTTAGAAAATGTTCAATGCGTACAAGTAATATTGGTGTCTAACAGTGAGAGATATATGGATTCAAACATTTGATATACCACTGTATGATTCGTTAATGCTAAATCTTTTTGTTCATTTTTAGGAAGTCAGTAGAAATTGTGTAATATAAGCAAATTATGGAGAACGACGAGGACTAGTTTTCGAGGTGGAGCGAATTCAAGCCTTGCTACGTCAAAATCAACCCCAACTCCATAGCATGCAAGAGACGGTATGAAATACATTTATATGCGTAAATCTGCCTAATTTAAGGTTCGCTAATTTTTTGGAAATACATATTCTAGTGTGAGTAATTCAGATAGAAGTAGAATGAATTTATCAAAATCCGAGTTCCTCAGGCAGCGGTGAGCCATCCAGCTCCAGTTTTTATAGCTATGAGACTCAAATACATACAAATATCGGAGGTAGAGAAGCATCTCTATCCTCAGTATTGCGTTTTTTGGAACAACGTGGACGACCCTCGTCAGATGTACGAATACGTTGAGACTGCGCTGATCGTGAGTAAAATAGGTGGACCACAGGAGAATTGAGCGGTACTTTATATGCTGCAACTAAGTTTATGTGACGTTGGAGTTGTATTTGGTGTTGAGGTTTGGTATGAATATGATGATGACACTTTGGGAGAAATTATTGTGCGTAGGTTGAGACAGAGAGATTGATTGGTAACTTGAAACTTGTATGAATTTACTACTGTCAATTGTAAGTGATTTGAACGGAGACTTGTATAACTTGAATCGTAGAGAATAGCTAAATGGTCAAAGGTTAAACTGTAAAACAGAGAGTAGTTTAAGGTAGAATCGTGAACGGAGAAATGGACGAAGAGTCATGAGAAACATGGCCTTTTATAACCTCATGAAAAGCTGGACCTTTAGGCATAGTCACAGTAAAAACATGAGCAAGAATGAATACATAATTAGTTGAGAAGCGAACAGAGCTTTGAACATCGATACATAATAAATGAGAATGCAAACTCTAAATATACATACAACAAAAAGGTAGCTCGGCTTATAGAATACAAGAAAGTCCTTATAAGACGCAACAAGAATTCTGGGTTGTTTTCCGATAGCCAGTTTTCTGAGCTACGACACTTGTTCGAGAATGATAAGAAGTAAGTAAAAATATATCTATTGTAGAATAACAAGAAAATAACCAACTCTTTAATTCTTTTGTAGTGATTTAACTCTTTAATTTTCAATTTTTTCATATATTTTCAGCTTTGCATTTTTCTTTGGTTTGAGTGCAAACTGCCCTCAACTGTTTGCTGAAGAGTGGAGGGACTTGGATTTGGTTGCGCAGATAGGTATCTGCATTCAGAGGATGGATGCTGTCAAAACTGAAATGGATTGCCAGCTTGAGAGTCTGGCGAGTGACAGCAGATAAAAGTATTTTCTTATATAAATATTCAAGAAAATATTTTTTTCTTATTAGTTTAATATTAGTTTTCTTTCTATTCAATACTATGGACTTCGTGTATCCATTATTAGGTTTTGTATTATTACAGCAGACCAATAATAATAAATTAATGTCCAACATAGTTTTTGTATAGTTCACTATTCTTTTATGAGTGATGTCATAGTTTTATTGTGTATAGCTGCGTGTCGGAAAAAGTATAACAATTATGCGCTTGGTTTGAAGCATTGAACTTACATAAGGTAGAGAAGAAATGCGAAATATGCGACGTGATTTCTAGGTTTATTTTGACGTATATGCGTCATTCAGGTTGAGGACAACATGCATGACCACCATTTGATGTACAACTTATGACGTGTTATTTTGCTGCTAAACATCGTGTCGCACATGAAAACCAAGCAATAATTTACTCCCTTAAAATGTTAGATAATATTATCCGGAGAAAAGGTTACCTAATTGCACACTTTATCATGAGTATTCACGGTACATATAGGACAACAAGTTTATTAAAAAGGACAATACACTGAAACTGGTCCAATCACCCACATTTCATGAACATTAACACGTGCTAGGTACCTACATTTATTCATACATTTCTCGGAACTCATATTCTCATTTAAAAAAGTCACCGACCCATAAACTCAAAACTAATTTTAAAGGATATTCAGCTGATGCATGACTATCATCGTATGGCACCTTGCCAGTATCAGTATCACCTTGTCTTTCGGAGGATTTGTAAGTGCAAAATTCCAAAAATGAAAACCCATTCGGAACGTCATCCAACTACTTATACGGAGGTTACGTGCCTCCACCCCGGATAGTCGGAGAGCGTTGGTGCATCCCAGCCGTATGAGGTAACCAGAGTCCGCACTTCCCTTCCTCCACCACCTCTCCAGTACCACGGACGCGAGAAGAACAGGAACAATATGTTCCCAATGTTCCAGTGGCTTTTCAACAGACGGCTGCTTCAGGGAACGAGAGCGTAGTTCCCATTACAGTGCTCAGGCTCAAACCCGGATAAAAACAGGTATTTGGAGCAGTTTCCAGGAAATATCCGGGACTTCCACCTGGTCATGTGAGTTCTATACGCCTTCCCTCGGCAGAATCATCAACGGTATGAGAGCAGCGTTTCTCAGAATGGATTTGAAACAATGACATCTCCCCAAGCAAATCGGGTGGAATGAATCAGCTCTACCGAGGTGCATCGCATACCATTCCATCAGGGTCAAATGGAGAACATGGTAATTTTTTAAATTCAATAAAAACCGTCACCGTGTTAGCAGGTCCGTCACAATCAAAAAAATTACATGTCATTGGCTTGATTATGACACGCCAATCATTGAAAACAAATGTGTGTGTAGCAGCACTCGTGACACATTTCGGTCGTTTGATCTGAACGATTACAGCAATTTTTTATGTGAATTTCCTTTATCTCCAGAGGAACAGCCAGATAACGGTGAGGATGTGGTGCATAGCAATAACTCACGATCGATTTACCGAGAACAATGACTGTGACTTTGACTACTGGGAGTTATCAACTAGTCTGGTACTGCTTTTTAATATATCTGATGCGCTGAAACACATGCTCTACATTATAACTTTATTAGCAATTGTTTTTTTGAATAGGAAAACAAACCAGGAGGATGACCAAACGTACCAGAATTGGCATGCCGCGACAACGGAACAGCAAGAGCAATGGGGTTTGCAGAGCAATGAGGAAACTACCAGCTTGAACTCAGGACTGTGTGCAAAGAGTTCTTCGGTTATCTTGAGAAAGAACTCAATTATCCAGTTTCAAGCTCGGCAATCAGAATTCCCCAGTTTCATACAATAATCAAGTGCCACCTCCACCACTTCGTCATATGATGATGCCCCAGAAGCAGCAGTACAATTATAGGACTCATATCCTCTGCATCCAGTGTCATTCCAGCAGCAGCAGCAGATGAATATGGCAAGAGCTCCTCAAATTATCATAAGAGAAAGACATGAGCAATATTTTCAACCCATTGTTGAGAAAAACACGGATTTACGTAAATTACGCAATGAACGCAGACGTTCCACACGTCGACCAAGGGAAGCTACTCCGCGTTTTATGGAGGCTATGCCCCATGTGTACCCTCCGCATGGACCGCAAAGAGGCAGAGGCTGCAGTAATCAATGGAGTGGAGGAGTGGTTGAGGTGGGATACAATTTGCCTAAGCTCTCGTCATCATCATTTGGAATGGAGAATTCCTCTGGTGGATCCAAAAACCATGACGGGATTCCCGTTGCTACTGATGTTGGTGAAGAAGAAATGGAAGCACCTTCTCAATCCGGAAATATATCCACCTTGGGGCAACATGAAACTGGCACAGCAACCGGTACTTGTGCACAACGCTTAAATGCACCCACGTTGGCCAGACTATTGGGTTAATAAAAAACATTTTTTTGTAATACAAACCAGTAATTTTGGGTTCAAGTTAAAAAAAATTGTATCTTTCGTTTGCAGATGCACCTTGTTTAAATAAGGCAGGTGGTGCTGATAAGTTTGAAAGCTTGCTTTTTGCAGCGTTAGCTAAGTTAGCACACCCTGGAGAAGAAGAGGCAGAAGTCAGTTCTAATGCTGCTGATGTGGTCCCAGAACGAAGGCCACATAACCGGGGCAAGGTGCTATTTGAGGTGGATGAAAACATTATTAGCGATAAAGAACAGGGTCAGTCAAATGAAGAGGGAAAGAACGAGTGATTTTTGAGACATGAGAATGTATTATTTATTCTGAAGATTCCTTAGATTAATTTGCTTCTACCTGTACAATTGATTTTTTCAATAATTAAAACTTTTAAAAAATGTAGGTATATGTCGTTACACATTTAAGTTCATTTCCAATTTTCCGCCGTGTACATTGTGCATAGCAGAGGTTCCAATATTTTGAAATGCCGTGGTTGTGGTACTCAATTTACCAAAATTAAAAACAGAAACTATAATGAAGTTTTAAAAATTTATTTAAAGCATTTGGAACATTTATTTGAAAAGAAACAGAAGCGAAAAAATACTTCAAATAAGACTTAATATATATGGAATGGAGTCTGTTTTTTCATTAGAATGACTGAAGACCCATTGACATGCTTGTATTAAATTGCGCAGAATTTTCCAGAAAATTTAATGAATCATAAAGTTCAGTTTGCCCCAAATGAGTAGATTGCCGGTTCAAAAAGTCATTCTGCCAACCATACCGGACGCAGTGGCCAGCAATGATGCATAAGGCTCTGGGAAAGGTCTCCAGGATTTGGGCAGGATGTTTAAAAGTGGCATTTTTCTTTGTTCAGCAAAACATCTGATGAGATTTTGCGTGTTAAAACCCAAAACAAAAAAAAATGATAAAGGAAAATGCCACTGTTGAACATGCCGCCCAAATCCTGGGAACCTTGCCCAGAGCCTAATGCGTCAGTGCTGGTCACTGCGTCCTGTCTGCTGCCAACGCTGTTGTATCAGTCGAAAATATGCCAACTTTTCATATATCCTAGTCGAAAATATACCAGCTTTTCATGTGTCACAGTCGAAAATAAGCCACATTTGCAGTTGTCCCACCAAAAAAATTTAACAACGATATGTAACCAAATTATTATGTATGTGGTATTAAAACAATTTTAGGAAAGGTGTTTCTAATTTAAGTAGTCGTAGTTTTTGTTAAATTAGTGGCTGTCACGCATCCTTGATTCAGACTACAATCAAAACTTACGATTAGTGAGTCATTGTGATTCAGACAAAATCTGTCAAACCGCCAAAAGTTTTAATGACAATTCAAACTTTATCAAATCGAAATTCAGACAAATTGATTGATGCATTGGATCATAAGAGTATCTGTTATATTAACAAAAACCAGTTTAAAATTTCTTTCCATACTGATTGATAACCATTATATGCCAGTCTGATGTTGCTTCTGACGATAAAGATAAATCATTATCTTTCATTCAAATGTACGCACATGTTCATGTCAATCACATTTGCATTGATTGATGGATCAACGGATATTCCATTTATAAATATCAGCAGACACTTAAGTCAAACATTTCCCAATTGCCGTTGCATTGATATAGTCCTCATCCTTCCCCTTGTTTTATACTGAAAACTTTTAATTTCCGCAGATCTGGAAGAATCTACTACGAATATGAAGTCCTCCATATTACTTGCCATTTTGTCTAGCCGTATTAGTTAAGTATTCCACTAGCCAACAAGTGGAATGTCCCCGGATGGAACAACTCAGCTTCCTCACCCAACTGCATACTTTTTGTTAAATGTGACAATGGAATTGGGGTAGAGTTAGAGTGTCCGGATGATCTCTACTACAATCCAGAAACAACCATGTGTGACTTCCAAGAAAATGTTCCGGAGTGTATTGAAGGTACAAGGGCACCAATATTTACGACGACGCAAATAGTAACAACAAGTGGACCTACTGAAGAACCTTCAACTGCATCACCAACTGAATCTACTTCAACCACGGAACCTTCCACGATTTCATCAACGGTGTCTACTACTACCGAAGAAACTACAACTGCTTTAGTTCCTTCTTCTACAACTTTATCGCCACCACCTGGCACTTGTGAGTTTTTAACTGAAATTAACTATATTTAAATTGCTAATTTCTGAAATAATATATTTTTTCATTTAGTAACACAATGCGGTCAAGCCATCCAATCTGAATTCGGGGCTATAGAATACAAACTCGACCAAACGTATAATGAGCATGAGCTCTGTGCATTTATAATTCGACCTCAAAACTATTCAGATGTTCTATTCCGATTGGAATCCCATGGCATCAGCGATTCCGATCCTGATGCTATTACAATCTTGTCGTACAGAACGTGGGTTTTGCCAATAAATTCACATAACATGGGGCCACCAAGTTCTGAACAAGAATTGAATATTCCTGGAAGCCTTTTCGTTTTAATTTTTAAAAGCAATAGTAGCAGTTCAGGAACGGGATTTAAGCTAAGCTTTGAGATTACAGCAGTTAATACACATGGGTTAAATGGAGTTGATTTTGTGTATAATAACGAGACAGCCACATCTCTTGAAATCCCGTTTTGGCCTGAGTTTACTGAACAAACTGAGGATAATTTGTTTGTGCTCACATCTGGCGCTAGTCTAATTACTGGAGAAACATCCTATTTAGGATTATCTGCCTTGACAATATTTGATGGATGTCGATTCCTTGTCTACCAATTTGAGGACAAGTCTGCACATTTAGAAGGATGGTAAAATTTCTATTAATTTAATGACTTTAAGTGATATCTAAATTTAAAGTAAATTTAACTATAGTCCGAATAATTTTTTGCAATGCTTAAGGGTTGTTGCTAACAGTACTACATATTTTGAAACCAAAGGACTATTCGTGGTGGTTTTCCATAAACCTGAAAATGCCGATGGACTTTGCACAGGAGTGTTGAAATGGGAGAAGGTAGCGCACGCGCAGGAACAGCCCAAATCTTTAGGGTTATTGGTTGGATATCCGTAGTTTAAATAAAACTGCAACTTAGCTCTGTAAAAATTAATTAGATTTAAAAAAATGTATTATAGCTCCAATAACCCTGGAAGCAGATAATTGCAAATTTTAAAGTTTTATTACTTTATCAGTCGCGTTGCGTTATAATTATTATACGCGTTGTTATCTTTTTCAGTCAAGCATGCAGCTCAATCACACATTCTGAGAGAAGGCAATCACTGTCGGAAAAAAACTCAAACACAGAAAAGTTTGTTTGTAACATGTTCCCATGTTGACTATGCAAACTCACCGACGCGGAAACCATCGTCCTCTTAAACCGTTAGGTATTATGTAACTACTTGTCGTTTGCTTATTAAAAATAACAAACACGTCACTGCAGCATAGTATAAACGAAATGTATTGCATGAATATAAATGAAAGTTATTAATTCAGAGATTAGAACAGGCTTCAATTGTCTCAAAAACAATCCACTAAGATTGGTTTGATGATACTTAGTTCTACTTGAAAGGGTCTTGTAATTGTATGAAACATTAGTGCTCATCATACCATGCAAATTGTCGGCTGTGTTAGTTTATCTCACATGAAAAAATCATTTTTGGCTTGTTACTTACAACGAGTAAGAACAAAGGCTTGCAGTCAAATTAGTTACAAGGTTCCAATTATTATAGGCTAAGTGTTAAGATTACAAAATAATCGTTTTAAAAAGGGACCGAATTTCCAATTAAGCTCAACGGTTTTAATGAATAACCTTGGCACGTGTCAGCTTTCCTTTCAACGCAGGCAACGAATATCCGCAGTTTGCTTCCAAACTGAAGTTGAAATTAACGTGAAACGTGGCGAATATCAGCATAACATTAATACGATCATAAAAATTTAACTATGGAAAAACTGGAAAGTTTGGCAAATCTCGAACAAACCCAAAATATTTTAACCACTCGTTTCCAAAATTCTAACGTTGCATTCATATGGGAGGAATCCAGCTCAATATTCGACACTGTACTAGCTAAATGCATACACTTTTATTTACCAAAGATGTTGCAAGAACTATCTCGGAAATATGGAATTAACGATATTTCGTGGGTTCGCGAACTGGCATATGAGCAGCTACTACGAAGCAACGCCCGAATGGTCACAAAACAAATGTTTTCCACACGTGAACTACTCCTGGTTTCGAATTCAATGTTTCCACCCGAAGTTGGTGACAGCTTTACACTTCAAACGACATTTGTTGAGCAAATACAGACAAAACCCATAATAATTCCAACGGTTATTTTACTAAGATTGTCAAATCGAGTCTCGGCTTTTTTAAACCTTAAAAACAGGTTGGTTGTTTCCTTTTTTACAACAGCACTCCTCATGTTTACTAGCACCGATTTAAACTCCGTTTATATAGGCTGTTTTGCGTGTAATGGTGCGATTTCAACATATGGCCACTCAACGCGGGATGTACAGTATTTTGAAGTAACCTTCAAAATTGTGCCAGTAAATTCTATGCGCTCATTTCAAAACTTACAACTTTTTTGGAAAAGCCTTCACTCCAGCTTGGATTTTGGAATTTCAAAAGATTATTCAATGCAAAATTGCCTATCAATTGTGTCGTATAAAAATATGGCCGTATCTTATGATGAGAGTTGCAATGTCTGATGATAGGAGAATCGCCACCCATACCACAGGTGGCCCTGTGGTATGGGTGGCGATTCTCTTTTAGAATTTTTCATGCACTTTTAAAGTATATCGTCAACTTCCAAAATTGATGAGCATATGTAAAAGTGGTATGTGTATAAAAATGTATGTATTCATAAAGTATATCCTCAGCTACCACCATTGTGCAGGGAACTTGTTATGTGATTATGTGCTATGTGCGTACAAAATTTCATTCATTCATTAAGTATATCCTCAGCTACCACCATTGTGCAGAGAACTTGTGATGTGATTATGTGGTATGTGCGTACAAAATTTCATAAAGCATATACTTAGCTTTAAATATTATGCAGTTTTTCATTTTATGTATGATGTATGGTTGTCAAATGTTTAGTTTTATGCTGTTCAACAATTGTGTTTGCAAATAAATCAAACATATAATATCATTTAAATAGAAATTGTTTTATAAAAGCTACTTTCATGATATTTCATAAAATCTCATATTATTTCATGGCATATCATATTATTTCATAGCATCTCATCATTATCATCATTAAAAAATTAAATTCCGCTTGATCCAAAGCCCCTGCAACCTCGCTCAGATGAATCATCTGATGTACCAGGTGCCCCAATGCGCTCAACCACAATCCCTTTCCCCTCTACAATTTTTTCGACGATGAGTTGACCAATTCTGTCTTTGTGATCAATCCTAAACATTGTTTTGCTCGAGTTGTACATAATGACTCCGATGGTACCATAATAGTTTCTGTCTATTACACCACCTAAACAAAAACTAATATATAAATGCTGTTTCAAAAACATGATGATAAAATACTCGTATGACACTCACCAACTACAAACACACCCCTCAAACTAACTCCGCTACGACCAGCAATGCGACCATAAGTGCCAGGTGGAAGAACCACTCCAATTTTTGTATCAATCTTAACTGTAGCACCGGGATGAATTACAGTTGGGTGAACGCTGTACAATAAAAGATGGATCGAATGGTTATATGAATAAAAAGTGAAATATGATAATGTGAAATAAAGTTACCAGTAAAGATCAAAACCAGCCGAATCTTCATATGCTTTAGTCGGAATTTCCGCAAACCTCGACTCCTTAATAAACCCCACTTCATCAACTATAATGGTTATAAAATAACATGAATTTATTTATTTATACTCATATCGTTTAGAAATCATTATATTGAAGCACATTTAAGAATAAAACAACACCTTTGAAAGTATGACCATCTTTCATGTAAGTAGCTATAATATTGAATGAAATAATTTTTTAAAATGGCATCATAATCATTTACAATAATGCTAATCCTCAAGAACTTCATTTGGAAATTGCTCTGCGATATCGTTTAACGCACGTAAAAGATTTTTGAAGAACTTTGCAGGAACATTTGCACCAATTGCGTTTGTTTTCCTGATTTGAATATAATTTTGATCATTTTGTAGCCAAGTGCTCAACTTCACCGTGTACTCACCACCGATTGCAGCATCATAATGCACCTCGTTATCGTTTTTGGTGTTTCCAGCATAATTTTTCTTGACAGGTCCGGGCTTCTTTCCCTTCTTGGTCTTCTTCGTCTTTTTTGCAACCGTCTTTTTCACCCGTTTGGAAGGCGACCTTTTTACAGCCGGTTTAGTTGGCAGCTTCCGCTTCCTTCCAGTTGATGATGATGATGATGATGGTGCAGGCTCATCTGCTTCTTCCTCAGATTCGTCACTGGAACCATCATCTTCATCAGTGCCAGACTCACTCTCATCATCTGAAAATATAAATTCATAGATAAATGTATTAAATAATATAGAAAAAAATTATTTGTTATTTCAGAAACTCATACAAAATCAATGTTAGTAACCACATATTAATATCAAAAGTTTTAAATTAAATGCTGTAATAGAAATTTAAAATGCTTACTAGTTTCAGCAGTTACGTCTTCACTGTGCTTTGTCTCATAATCGTCAACGAATTTCCGAGCCTCCTTGTACTGTTGAGACCTCTTCGGAGCTGATTTCAATACCTCCAGAGACTCATACAGTTGTCGCTCTTCAGCAGTTGTCCTTCCTGAAATAATGTTTCACAATTTTGTAACTCATATCATTCACAAACTCACAACAATATTATTTTCAGAAACATAAAAATGTGTTTATATCAACTTACGCTTAGACATCCTGGAATGGTTTTGAGAAGTAGAAATTGTATTGGAAACTGGAAGCTTTGAAGTTGTATCAACTTGATCGCACAGCACCACGTACTTAACTGTGTTATAGGGGAAAGTGTTTGCACTTATATATGACATCTTGGACTAAATTACAGGAAGTATCTTGAAATAACGAACGCCGAAGAATAAAAAATGTTAATGTAATTAAAATTGTTTTTTGATCTGATTAGCTTTTTAGAACCACTTAGCTTTAATTATTGTTTTCACTGTAGAGACCTTCTTGAAGGAAATAAATGCTGTAATCAAATAGTTTCGTTTACAAAGTGCGAAGATAAAATGCATGAGTACAAATAATGTGTATGAAACGATGATGTGAATATTATGTTGCTGACAGCACTTCAACTAATCGACAACTGTTTAAACCTAAAAAATTTATCTCTGTCAGTCTACAAAAATGTGTTTCTGTAGACAAAAATAAAACTAATTATAACTGCACCTTCCAGCGATAAAAATTACTTCAGCAAAATTAATACAATGTTTTGCTTACTTAAACTTGTCATATGCATTTCGTAAAACGTGAGAATGCAAACCACTGCAGATCTCATCACAAAAACATATTTCATGAATGATAACAAGGTTTGAAGAAATGAGATCATAGTGATCATGAGCTTTTTGAGCGTGAACACGTGTAATACCTCTATGAATGTTATGCTATGGAAAATACTTTGTCTTTCCTACTATCAATTCTCATGCAAACACCATCGTGTGAACAATATTCTTGGAAACTTTATATTTCGAGTTGCTAACTTTTTCAAGAAAGGGAAACCAATTTTTGTGCATCCAAAAATGGTATGAAAATAGTAATTTACCAAAATAAATTCAATATATTATAACGTTGTAACACTTTTTTATATTTTAATATTTAGCGTTGTCCGGTCCTGGAATGCTGTCATGAGGGTACTAGAGAAGTCATTGTCTTACACATGCGAGCCCAACATCCTCAAGTTGGTGGAGCAGCAGCTTCTACACTTCACATATTTCCATTCGTGGAAATTAGAGCCTTCAGAGGATATCTACGGACTTATCGCCATCGCACAGCTTCGGAAGAAACTGTTTTGACTCCTGGTGACTATCTCTTAAGTGTTCATCAGCCTGTATTAAACATCATTGCAGTGAACACAACCGGAAACAGATCTATTAAGGTTCAGATATCTTTAGTATGTCAATTTTATCGGGGAGATGAAGGTACTCCTTATGAAGAAAGATGTGTACATTTTTTAAATTCAGATACGCATGTTGTATATAACGTAGATGAGTTTGAAACCTTCCTTGGTAGCGTCCTTAGTGAAATAATACGGATTGTTAACATATTTCAGGAACATGGTTCAGGTTGGAGAGTAAAAAAATTCTTGGGTTCAGACATAAGAGTAGCTAAATATAATCCTCTTCGTGGTAGATGTTTAATCCAAATTCCAGATCATATTAAACGAAGGAGAGTCATTGTAAATGTCAGAAATCAGGATAATCAGTGTTTTAAGTGGGCTTTTTTATCCATAATGCATTATAAAGATGTTACTTCCAAGAACCGATTTAGGGTGTCTAATTATAAAAAGTTTGAACGGAAATATAACTTTTTAGGTATAAAGTTTCCTATTACAATGCGAGGTATCACAAAGTTCGAGGAGCAAAACAGCCACAAATTATTTGCAGTAAACATTTTTGAAGAGATTGATGAAACAACAACGATCAAACGAATGTCGCCTCATGCTCACAATCCTGACTTTAGATGCGTGGATTTGTTATTGATACATGATGATGATGTAGGGTTGAGTCACTATGTTGGTATAGTTGACATAGGAAAATATTTTGGAAGGCGAAATTATCACAAACAAAATTTTGTTACAACTGTCAGCGCTTTTATGGTACTAAAACTTTCAGACTCATACAAAGACTGCAGTCAATTTAAAACTCAGAAGGTTAAAATGCCTCCACTTGTAATTAAAAATGGTGTGATCGGAAAACCAATTCTGAAGTTCAAAAACCAACATAAAGATATTCCTCATGAATATATTATGTACCTTGACTTAGAATCTCTCATGAATACTAACATTGATGCACCGAATACTAATAATACTACGAAGTTAGCACAACATATACCATCGGGTTTCAACTTTTCTTATTGGTCGTACAGAAAAAATAGTCGACTACAAGCTCTATAGAGGTAATGATTGTATAAAAGTCTTATTTCAAACCATTGAGGAATTTGGGTGAAAGAAGTTCAACATGACTTAACCCCAATGAAACGTCTAACACATGAGCAGTTAATACATTACCATAAAACTAATATTTGTTGGGTTTGTGAAAATGATATTCCTAAGTTTAAAAAGGTTAAAGAGCATGATCATAAAACAGGAGAGTATAGAGGACCAGCGTGTTACAGTTGCAATTCCAGATATACAATTAAAAGGAGCAAGATACCCATTTTTACTCATAATTTTAAGAACTATGATGTTCATTTAATCATCGAGGGTTTTAAGTTTTATAATGGTAGTATTAAAGTAATTCCATCCAACGCCGAGAAATATGTAAGTATTATTTGCGATAAGTTCGTCTTTCTTGACTCCATGATGTTTTTAAGCGCATCCCTAGAATCATTAGTTTCACGATTGAAAGAATCAGTAGACTTTAACGTAGGATTCGAACTTATGATCCAGTATTTTGGTAGTGAAAAAGCAATGGATTTATGCAGAAAAGGGGTTTATTTTTATGATTATGTTACTTGTTTCGAGACTTTTAATGAAACAATTTTCCCAACGAAGCAACAATTTTTTAACAAGTTGTCTGATGCTAACATAAGCGATGAAGATTATGAATATGCCTGTTATATTTATAAAAAATATTGTAAGAACTTGGGTGAATATCATGATCTCTATCTTATAACAGACACACTTTTTTAGCATGTGTAATGGAAAGTTTCAGGGACAAGGCAATATCATTTTATGATTTGGATCCAGCACAATACTTTACATTATCAAGTTATACCTGGGATGCAGCTTTGAAATTCACAGGTGTGAAATTAGAATTAATAACTGATCCTGAAATTTATCAGTTCTTTGAACTAGGAATGCGAGGAGGAATTTCAATGATTTCTACCCGATTTGCAAGCGCAAATAACAGGTTTCTAAAATCATACAATAAGCTGGAATCTTCGTTTATTATTCCTTGGGACTGTAATAACTTGTATGGGTTTGCACTTCAACAAATGATGCCTGTGTCAGATTTCAAATGGAAAAAAAGATCCTTTTTACGAAAGATAACAAACGAGGATATTTTAAAATGGGACGACGAAGGAGTAAAAGGTTATGTTTTAATGGTTGATGTCAGCTATCCCAAAGAGTTACATGTTAGAGATTCAGAGTATCCATTAGCCCCAGAAAGTACTAATGTACCTTACGAAAAGTTTACTGTGTATCAAAATCTCTACTAGAAACATAATATCCAGTAACTTTAAGTTGCGCTACATACCGCTTCGAGTAAATGTGGAACTAATTCTTTGTCTTTTCAAAATACTGGATATCTAATGTTTCTAGTAGAGATTTTTGATACACAGATAAAACTTTCGCTAAGGTAATTAGTACTTCTGGGCTAATGGATACTCTGATCTCTAACATGTAACTCTTTGGGATAGCTGACATCAACCATTAAAACATAACCTTTTACTCCTTCGTCGTCCCATTTTAAATATCCTCGTTTGTTATCTTCGTAAAAAGATCTTTTTTTCCATTTGAAATCTGACACAGGCATCATTTGTTGAAGTGCAAACCCATACAAGTTATTACAGTCCCAAGAATAATAAACGAAGATTCCAGCTCTTGTTGTATGATTTTAGAAACATTTGCGCTTGCAAATCGGGTTAAAATCATTGAAATTCCTCCTCGCATTCCTAGTTCAAAGAACTGATAAAGTTTCAGGATCAGTTATTAATTCTAATTTCAACCTGTGAATTTCAAAGCTGCATCCAGGTATAACTTGATAATGTAAAGTATTGTGCTGGATCCAAATCATAAATGATATTGCCTTGTCCTCTGAAACTTTCCATTACACATGCTAACAAAAGTGTGTCTGTTAAAGATAGAGATCATGATATTCACCAAAGTTCTTACAATATTTTTTATAAATATAACAGGCATATTCATAATCTTCATCGCTTATGTTAGCATCAGACAACTTGTTAAAAAATTGTTGCTTCGTTGGAAAATTGTTTCATTAAAAGTCTCGAAACAAGTAACATAATCATAAAAATAAACCCTTTTCTGCATAAATCCATTGCTTTTCACTACCAAATACTGGATCATAAGTTCGAATCCTACGTTAAAGTCTACTGATTCTTTCAATCGTGAAACTAATGATTCTAGGATGCGCTTAAAAACATCATGGAGTCAAGAAAGACGACTTATCGAAAATAATTAATTATTTTCTCGCGGCGTTGGATGGAATTACTTTTATACTGCATTATAAAATCAAAAACCTCGATGATTAAATGAACATCGTAGTTCTTAAATTATGAGTAAAATGGGTATCTTGCTCCTTTTAATTGTATATTCTGGAATTGCAACTGTAACACGCTGGTCTCTATACTCTCCTGTTTTATGATCATGCTCTTTAACTTTTTAAACTTAGGAATATCATTTTCACAAACCGCAAAATATTAGTTTTATGGTAATGTATTAATGCTCAGGTGTTAGAGTTTCATTGGGGTTAAGTCATGTGACACTTCTTTCCACCTATGAACAAATTCCTCAATGGTTTGAAATAAGACTTTTATACAATCATTACCTCTATAGAGCTTGTCGTGCAACTATTTTTTCTGTACGACCAATAAGAAAGAGTTGAAACCCTGATGGTATATGTTGTGCTAACTTCGTAGTATTATTGGTATTCGGTTCATCAATGTTAGTATTCATGAGAGATTCTAAGTCAAGATACATAATATATTCATGAGGAATATCTTTATGTTGGTTTTTGAACTTTAGAATTGGTTTTGTGATGATACCATTTTTAATAACAAGTGGAGGCATTTTAACCTTCTGAGTTTTAAATTGACTGCAGTCTTCTGTATGAGTCAGAAATGTTTTAGTACCATAAAAGCGCTGACAGTTGTAACAAAATGTTTGTTTGTGATAATTTCGCCTTCCAAAGTATTTTCCTATATCAACTATACCCACATAGTGACTCAGTCCTACATCATCATCATGTATCAATAACAAATCCACGCATCTAAAGTCAGGATTGTGAGCATGAGGCGACATTCGTTTGATCGTTGTTGTTTCATCAATCTCTTCAAAAATGTTTACTGCAAATAATTTTGGCTGTTTTGCTCTCGACTTTGTGATACTCGCATTGTAATAGAAACTTTATACCTAAAAAGTTATATTTCCGTTCAAATTTTTAATAATTAGACACCCTAAATGGTTTTGAAGTACATCTTTATAATGCATTATTGGATAAAAAAGGCCCACTTAAAACACTGATTATCCTGATTTCTGACATTTACAATGACTCTCCTTCGTTTAATATGATCTGGAATTTGGATTAAACATCTACCACGAAGAGGATTATATTTAGCTACTCTTATGTCTGAACCCAAGAATTTTTTTACTCTCCAACCTGAACATGTTCCTGAAATTGTAACAATCCGTATTATTTCACTAAGGACGCTACCAAGGAAGGTTTCAAACTCATGATACGTTATATAGCAACATGCGGGTATCTGAATTTAAAAAATGTAGCACATCTTCTTCATAAGGATATTTCTCCTCCGATAAATTGACATACTACAGATATCTGACCTCTAATAGATCTGTTTGCCGGTTGCTGTTCGACTGGCAATTATGTTTAATACAGGCTGATGAACACTTAAGAGATAGTCACCAGGAGTCAAAACAGTTTCTTCCGAAGCTGTGCGATGGCGATAAGTCCGTAGATATCCTCTGAAGGCTCTAATTTCACGAATGGAAATATGTGAAGTGTAGAAGCTGGCTGCTCCACCAACTTGAGGATGTTGGCTCGCATGTGTAACAATGACTTCTCTAGTTACCCATGACAGCATTCCAGGACGGGACAACGCTAAATATTAAAATATAAAAAAGTGTTACAACGTTATAATATATTGAATTTATTTTGGTAAATTACTATTTTCATACCATTTTTGGATGCACAAAAATTGGTTTCCCTTTCTTGAAAAAGTTGCAACTCGAAAATATAAAGTTCCAGATATTGTTCACACGATGGTGTTTGCATGAGAATTGATAGTAGGAAGACAAAGTATTTCATAGCATAAACATTCATAGAGGTATTACACGTGTTCACGCTCAAAAGCTCATGATCATATGATCTCATTTCTTCAAACCTTTGTTATCATTCATGAAAATGTTTTTGTGATGAGATCTGCAGTGGTTTGCATTCTCACGTTTTACGAAATGCATATGACAAGTTTAAGTAAGCAAAACATTGTATTAATTTTGCTGAAGTAATTTTTATCGCTGGAAGGTCAGTTATAATTAGTTTTATTTTTGTCTACAGAAACACATTTTGTGTACTGACAGAGATAAATTTTTTAGGTTTAACAGTTGTCGATTAGTTGAAGTGCTGTCAGCAACCATAATATTCACATCATCGTTTCATACACATTATTTTACTCATGCATTTTATCTTCGCACTTTGTAAACGAAACTATTGATTACAGCATGTTATTTCCTTTCAAGAAGGTCTCTACAGTGAAAACAATAATTAAAGCTAAGTGGTTCTAAAAAAGGCTAATCAGATGCAAAAAATCAATTTTAATTACATTAAGCATTTTTTATCTTCCGGCGTTCGTTATTTCAATGATACTTCCTGTAATTTAGTCCATAGATGTCTTATAAGTGCCAACACTTTCGCCCTATAAGCATTAAGTACGTGGTGCTGTGCGATCAAGTTATACATTCAAAAGCTTCCCTTTCCAATACCATTTCTACTTCCAAAAACCATTCAGGATGTCTAAGCGTAGTTGATATAACACATTTTTATGTTTCCTGAAAATAAATATTTGTTTGTTGAAGTTTGTGTATATGATTACAAGAATTGTGAAACAATTATTTAAGGATAGGACAACATGCTTGAAGAGGCGACACTGTATTGAGTCTCTGGAGGGTATTGAAATCAGGTCCGAAGAGGTCTCAACGGTACAAGGAGCTGGAAATTCGTTGACGAGTTATGAGACAGACAGTGAAGACCGTAACTGCTGAAACTAGT
>LJIJ01002598.1:0-25355 GCA_001718145.1 Orchesella cincta
ATAAGCTAACGACTTATTGTGCATCCATTACAAATATGTTGCTCAAACAATGTTATCACAAGCGTATGGGAAACTTGGTTGTTCTTGCAGAGTAAACAGTCAAGAATTTCAAAACTATGTGTGGATGACATTCACTGTACTATTAAATAAAACAGAGGGAGAAAGCGCGTGAATTAATATACAAATGTTGCGCTAATTATATGTAGCATAATGAAATATATACAGCGTATCAATTTTAATTTTAAGGTTCCCCTAATTATTTCTCCCCAGCAGAAAAACTCTCGTTAAACATCCACATTTTCGAGAAGCAGCAAAAATACAGTGGCTCGAAACATGACACTGGTAGCGTGACCAACAAGAGCGTGAAATTTAGTATCAGATGACACATGACAATTAGAGCAAACCCAGGTATTATGTTCTAATCAAAAATCATTCAATAAAGCCCCAGTTCCGAGTTGTGGGGATGATGATGACGATGGTGAAGCTACACCATATACCATGACTCATAATAGGCATGTGAGTGCCGACAATATCTGAGGCGCTATGTTGGCCAGCCAAGAAACTTTTTTTCTGTACCGTATAATATTCGGATGTCTCCGTCTCCTAGTTTGCTTATATTAGGGCTACATGATAAATGGAACAAGAACAAATATTGTGTTTCAGAGCAAAGTAATATGATGTTACTCAGTTTGTTCGTAGTTAGGAATTAAAAAATGAGTTATAATAAAACGATTGGATGATAGGAAAATGTCTATTTATTCTCATTTCCAGTGTTGATTCACAGCGCTGCATAGAGACTCTCTGCCCCACAGCCTGCGTACTGGTGAGCAGGAGGGGCGATATTAAAAAATCAGTACTCGTGCTCTCGCTCTACATAACTGTACGCGTCTGTTCACCACCGCGCATCTTAGGTACAGAATCATATCACACCAGTTGCAGTCAGACAGGAGGGAGAATAAGTCTCTCGATAGATAATAGTGTTTGAAAAGGTTTGGTCGGAACGGAACACTGTATATTTTTAATAGATTATGTATTACGTGTTGCGTTACGCTCCGATATAAATTCCACCACAGGACTCTCCGGAATATGGCAGTCGCTTGAACTTTTACCTAAGAAGTGGCAACCAGTCGCCCTCCTACCTACCTCCTACTACAAGTGTATGGACAGCATCACCACTACAACCATAAAATAGCATTACTAATCGGAGCAACAGTGTTCGAAAGACTCAACATTTGTTGTTATTCAGAATGGAACCCTATATAGTTATGCTTGTGCATACTTAGTTTGTCCGTCTGTCCATCAACATCACTCAAAAGACTTATTGCTCCATATATCAGTTGTAATACTTTTAAGCCCCCACGTAACACATTAGCCAACTTTAAAACTGTAGGTGAAAGCGAATGAAACACGATTTCATGAAAAGTGACATGTTTTTCTGGTTATCGAGTATATTTTCTGCTTGAAAATCCAATCAAATATTGTGGTTGCTTTAACATTGAGAATATCAACGTTCTACTAGAGCAACTGCAAGTCCCTGTGTTTCGCTCCTTGCATGCCACACAGTTGCGTGCGGTTCATTATTTTTATGCCATGAATTTTCTTCCCCACTCCAATCTTTGCATAGTGGCAGTGTGTGGTTATTACAACAATCATTGACGCTCGAGAACACTGTCCTCACCATCCAGTGAGAACTTTAGTTTTTTTAAGCATAAGCAGCAACAAAATATAAATAATCGTATCGCATGTAGTTGTACCAGTTTTTTGATTCCCTCCTACAGAGAGTGTCATCATCATCTTCATTATAGGTTTACATCATCACCGTGTTTCTTAACACTTCTCGTATATTAAGATGGAAGCAGCATGAAACTTCATTTATGCGTCAACTTTTCTAATTCAGTTACAGTCCGCAGATTTAGTTGAAGAGAAGCGATTCAAATTTTTATCTGCTGTGACATCGGCTGCAGTGCTAGTGTTTGTGTGAAAGCAGCGCTTCAAGTTTTTAGCAATGAATTACCTGGCAAATATATGAGGCACAGGCTACAACTGCCAAAAAGCAGTTCTGAAAAACGACCAAGAGAAACAGAGGAAAGGGAATTGAATTCGCATGAAAACGAAAGTTTGCATAAATGCCACCTTAGACGACTTTTAAAACCACACAAACTTCAGAGGAGCTAAAAATCTACATTTGAACGATAGCCTTTCCTAACGTGCCATAAAAAGCTGCTTCATGCTTCAACCAAAATCCACCGAGTCAAGTTGAAAGTTAATAGAAAATTGTGTTTCATAAAAGTGAATTTTGAAACGAATGGATGAAGTTTGCAACGTGGATGTCAATGGTTTAGCTCAAACGTGAACAGTACAACAGCGGTTAATCGCAAGCAAAAGCAGCTAAGATATTCTCCAGCTATCGGCAAACAAGAGTAAAAGGTTGCTAATCTGTAATCATAATATTGAGTAAAGCAAGATAACGTTCACTTTGGAAAATGGAACAGAACGGAAGCGTGAATTTGTAAGGCAGTGATTATTCCCAGTCTAAATTTCCTGTGCAGTCTACTCCCTAATTGATTGCATTATGTGATTACACACATTTGACATGTCAAAACACTCAAGGATTTTCATCAAACTAGAGCTTTCACAGTCAAGTTCTTCCTCTTTCCCTTGAAACACATAAACCTTGCCTACAAGGCTTTGCTATTTGTTATGACATGAATTGTTAACATCCGGCCGACCGTGATTCATTCAGAAGGTAAGAATGAAAAGCATACTCGTATATAATAATATTATTATTGAATCAGCATGCTTTATTAAAACACAAATTCCTCAGCTCTATCCAGTAATTAGCGTTATCGTATTAGTACTCATGCGTTTGTTATTTATTTGTGGATTTCATTCCAATTAAAGCCCATTTAACATTTTAACTACTCACGCAAAACAGCCACAAACACAGAGAAAACAGTTTTCGTACTTATTAAGTTAAATTGTCGCGTTTACTTACCTCTCATATAAAAACAGGCACCCAACAGTGTCAGTCTTATCCTGTTTCATGTGAACAATAGTTATAAGAAAAAATTAAATGCATTTATTTACAAAACATGTAGTTAATCTAGCAACAGAGCATCTAAAGCATAATTTAAAATATATTTTCAATTTGTACAGCATACTGAATTGTACGATTTAATTAGAGAAGATTTTACGGTCCCTGTAATTTCATTGTTATTAGTATTAATATTCTTCGAATAGGAAGACATTGGATTTTTGGCGAAGTAGAATTATGGACACGGACATGGTGTAAGAAATTATCTGTATAAAAAGCAACCCTATTGCAAATCTCAGGTTTGAAAATTAATACCTGCAGTTTTCAACTTGACGCTGTTGTTTAAACGTGTATTTAAACATTGGATTCTGCTTGAGAAATATAGGAACAAACAAAACCATTGTTTCAACATCACGCCAAGGCTCCCACATAAAACAGCATCTAGTAACTGTATCGCTCACCTCTCTCTCGAACCCTCTCTCTCTCGCGCGATGAACATGAGCAATCTTGACATATGTTATAGGTATATTTGTTAATGAAATGATTTAAGTAAATTTGCTGCATGGATCTTTATAATGTAACGTGCAGAGATTTAGAGACGCGCAATGCAATATTGGAGGAGCCGACTCAACTTTATCTCTGAATAATATAAAAGGCATGTGCAGCTGATCGTTATACTATGATACACAACGTTCATATACGCTAGTGTTTTCAAAATAATCTTGTACAGTTACAAATACGTGCTATAGGGTATTAGTTGGTTTATAAATTGGTAATATCCTAGACAAAGGGGTACATACTATTTAGAATATCCCATAATTAAGTTAAGGTTGCCTAAAACACATCACACATAATATGCAAAATTAATTGTGAGAGGAGAGTACAAAAAATTTGGACACACAATCACACACATTTGGTATTGGCGTATGCATCAGGTGTGCGCGGCGCGGTTATTTACTACATGACCCGCGTAACAAACCTTGTAGGGATAAAGGATACCAACTACCGGCAAACCCTGACCTAGCCTGTTCCCATGGAAGTTTGGAAAAAGGCCGTGTCAATTCTTCGAAGGGCCATCGAGTTCAATCGATTGGACTCTTCATCATTAACAATGCTATGTCGATGTTTTTCAATATCACGTGCTACGCCGTATCCACCGCATAATTTATCCCACCCAATCTTGCATACGATCTTTTCAGTTCTATATGCGCCAATTTCTCTTATGTACTTATTCGTTTTAGAGACAGCCGCAAAGTAGCGAGCTACTATTCCAAATCATGCAGCAGTTAGTTAGACAACCATCCATCGTAGCTTATGTGGAGCACACATACATTATGGCCCACTTGACTCCTCTATAACCCTGTTGATAATTTATCGCATGGAAGCGCTGTTGGATGACCGATGGATTGGCGTGAGGTGAACATACTCGTGCACCTGAAGAATGGTAACGGCCGGGTCAAAAACAGATATTGATGTAGGAGTGAATATTATTTATTGACCCCGAGCTCCGGAAGTGGTTATTGTCATTGAACTTTCAACAGTGTTTGCAAGGCTGTCAGGCTGGCAAAGATTATATATGGAAACGAATCGTTGTTATTATATCACAACTCAGTATATTGTTGCTTTCCTCTACTGAGTATAATGGAAAGTTTGTAGAAATGTATAGTGGTAATTAAATTTCAAACGTCTTGGGTGGGTTTTGATTTTGTGCGACCTCGCTTACACTCCTCCTTCCACCCACCCCGTGTGTCTGTACTTCTCTCAGTGGAGATTTGGCCAAATTAGTAGTAAGACTCCCTGACTCCATTTTCTCTATGTTGGACGTTTGACCTCATTTGAGGGTTGTATCGTGCGGAGGCTCGATCTCTTGTATATGTTATGGTTCTTAAGAGTTTGTCCCTTCATGACGACAGCGGCACTCATACAGATAAAACCTATGCTAGCTGGTAGTTGATAGTCAATATTCTGAATTCTTAAGAATATGGTTTGCAATCAAGACGGAGAGGAGACACATAGCAGTTATTCTTGTATCCAGATGATGAGTGAGCTAACAATACGTCAAGATCATATTCTTCTTTTATGTACCCTTACATGTATTTAGGATTTTGCTTTTCACTATACCATCCACACTTGTCAGCGATCAGTTCGTTTCGGGAGTAAACTAATAACGGAACCAAAAGGACAAACTGTTTTACTATATCACGCGATTATTCTTTTGTTTTTAGATTATCATACAACGTGAATGCCTGACAACTACAACATAGACCAACATTTACGACTAAGTTTGGGAACCGAACGTTAGATAAAAGGATCTTAGGGGCTCTTAACGGAGACTAACGTTGTCACTTATGACCGCTGTTGGATTTGGAGCGGGACCTATTGAATAAAAACATCATTCCGCATAATCACAACCGAAGATGATCAAAAACATAACATCCTGTAATTTTTCACGATCCACACAGGCTCTTCTCCTCTAACCCTTCTCTCTCAATTTCTTAACTTACAACCAACTACAAACATGATCCTCGTGCCCTCGCACATCTAACACAAGAATATTTAGTCAACAGCTTTACCTGATCGTTTGTGTAGAGTACTGCAGAAAATAGCCGCGTCAACGACGGCATCTCTACCAATGCTGCTATCGGCGTATAACATACTATTTAAAATATATTAGAATGACTAAATAAGACCGTAATACCTTCTTTTAATGTAGTACAACAAGAGTGAGAGGATTGAAACGGTGAGTAACAATAATAATGCCAAGTGACATTTACATACTTTGCGGCACATCTTAAAAAACGGTGCAAGTATCTCTAGACCCATTTTAGATTTGGTCTTCACTATCTTGTCAATCATCTACCGAGAGTTTTTGGCGAGCCGAGTGGTTTCCAGATTTTGGCACACCTAGCCACTCGCCTTAGTGGAATCATATACTCAATCCTGGCCAGACATTAACAGTTATACCTTGCTTTTGGATGTTTCATAACCCATTGACGCTAAGGAGGAGAGCGGTGTAAATTTGAATAATTGGGTATATACAAAAGACACCCTTTTCCCCGATATTTCCTGAGAACCGGAGTGTGTGCAAGCTATACGTATAATGTAAACAGTTCCTTGTTTTGGCTTTGAAAAAAGAAAGCAACAGTTAGTTCCTCCGTTTTTATTTCTGGCGGAGCGCTTCGAATCCTGTGCCTCTTGGAATTGACTTCCTCAAAGCTGCTCAATCAACATGAACATTACAACCACAATAACTTTGGCTGGGGAGGACCTGGTAAATTTTTAGTGCTTCACAGGAACTCACACATGAGGCTGGAATCACTAGTATTGAGGACATACTAGTAACTGACAGGATTGACATATGTGAACGACAAGACTATTGCATAAAGCGCCTATTAGGAAGAGGCGCAAGTTCACGCCGCCTAGCGGGTGGGCCAAGCAGTGCAGCAGGAGCCCTCTCTCCTATAAATCGACCTGAGATTCGTATATTGGTGTCACGAATAAGAATATTGTAAATATAGTGGTTGTAAACCAGGTAGGTCCGTTATGGAGCAACACTAGTATTAACAGTGCGAAGGTCAAAGAAGACGTAAAGGAAGTTCCCACAGGGTATGAATAATGGCGACTTGCAAATTGTTGGACACTATTACATCCGGAATATGGAGATAATACGTGGAAGCAAATATGGAGCAAGGGGAAAGTTGTGCGGTATATTACGGCGGTTGTGGCTCGTTTTCTCACTTCTGCGGAGAGAGCAAACACACACTGCATTGTTTAGTCCCCGATATCAGGCCAGATAATGGGCGCACATCCCGTTTTGTAGTCATTAGATAGTAAAGAGACATAAACAGAGGAACGGATATAGAGTTTCTTAGAGTGGCAGGATAGATTAGACAAGAAGAGAAGATGATATAACGAGCAGCGTCTTTGCTTGGACCAAGGAGACTTTTGGATCGCGCGCTCTTTTCGCTGTATTTTGCGGGAGAGGGCGGAGGCTGGTAGCATGGTGAACGGAGTGTACTTGAACTCATCCAGTTACTGCTCATTCACTAACTGGGTTACCTTGAGCAATGTGTGTTTGGGTTAAATCCATACTTAGAGATATCTTGTTACCAGAGGGGATCTCACGTCGGGCTCGGGTATGTTAGTGTTCGAATACTATAATTGAACAAAAAAACTGCTCTAACATATCAATATTATCGCGCAACCATTTACGGGGTCCACATTTAATTGGGAAAAAGGCATAATATACACTGTCGATTTTTACGTTGTTGTATTGTCCAATGTCATACTAATGGCTTCTACTGATCCACCTGAATACTTATGTTGCTACATCCCAAGCTATGTCATTCTACAATATATGCCTAGGTTACTATAGGTTCTAATAATGCAAAAGATCTGCCATTCTGCCGTCTTCTTCTTCTTTCATGTTGTCGCATAGTGCGCTGCATATTTTTATGATGCACCTGTCAAACACCTTCTCTGTGAAACGATATATGATGATTAGAGGATAGATGTGCTCAGAGCAGATGTGTTATCACCATATATTATGTACTTGGAGAGGGGGTGGATGCCAAACAAAAACTTGACCCGTAATTCCTCGGAAGAGAAATACGCTACACTGAAGCTTCTCTGGTCGTTGGTATACTTGGGCACGCGGTTCCGAATGCCTTTCCGCGGCGACACGAGTGGAGAAGAGTACAACGACAAGAGCGTTTTGTTATGATAAGAGGAGCAGCCTCCAGGAGGATAAAGTGACTAGCCACGAGCGAGAGGCATTTTTTAACGCCTAAGGTCGGTGGACATAGACGTTACACAATCAGGGAAATAATGAGTTCAATTAGGATAATATTTTTTGTCTCACATGCGCATACCTACATGGATAAATCTCACAAATGTACCAGATCCAAAATCCTAGTGAGTTTTTGCGGGAGGAGATTCATTTTAGACGTTTTCTCCCTTCCATTCCGTCAACACAGTCCCGTCCTTCATGCTTGCTCCCCATAGTCGAGAGGGAATCTTATTCAGTTAAAGCTTGCGTTTTACTCGGGATACTTCGTATCTGTAAATGCCTATTTTAACAAAACAAAATATGATTTCCTGGACACACCTGCACCAAAAAAGACCATTTACTTTCAGTATTACATTTTTGCACAAATAATTACGGTTTGCTTTTTCGCTTCACCTTCGGGCTAATCCTGAGATATGCTTGGGTATGTATCCTAGCAGCAAACATATCATTCCCCAACAACACTATGCACGTGATTATCTTACGGAGCGATAATATAATACCTGAGTCTCATCATTAAAAATGACGTACGAGCACTAATCAATCATGACCTAAGGCCAATAATTTAGACATTCATTGACATCCTCAGCATATACAAGTTAGCAGATTACAGACAAACCAGAGGCAGCAACATCTAAAACAGATACAGAAGAGTGAGGGAGAGGCCTTTCTTCTGCTTATGCAGAAAAGAGAGAGCATGCTTTTATATTTTGTAGTCAAACTAATGTGAGTAACTTTGACCTCTTTTTTAAAGCTGAAGCAGTGGACTGACTGACTTGGTTGACGGATGGAAGGACAGACTGACTGGTTTGCTTGGTTTTCCAATTGGTATGAGCTTTGCATGGTCGAAGAACTGAAAAGCAAGAGTTGTATCAAACTGCCAGTCAACTTCCACCACCAAGGAATACTAACTAGGCAATTACGTCTATTACTCCCTTCTACTCCGATGATACCTCACAAAGTCAAACAGGCACCCGAAAAAGTAAAAATAGATGAAATACCGATTTACACGTTTACATGTCATAAAAAAAAAAATGTAACATACAACGAAACCAACGATCTGGCAACTAAAAACTTCAACTCACTGACAATCTTCTCTCGAGTTTTCCCGAATACCTATCGCTATTCATGTAATCTAATATTTTTGGCGGCATATAAGAAATACAAGATTATCTTGGCGGATTGGGACAGTGGGAGAAATTTTTAGGATTGACCGGATAAATTTTATACTTTACAAATATTTGTATCTTTTTTTCATCATTTTTTGGGTAAAACCTGTTGTTCCCTTAACACACTGACACAAATAGGTGGAGTTGGGGGGCGGCGCGGAGATTGGAGGAGAACAGACGTAAAATAAAATCCAATAGGGGTTGATTGACTTGCTACGCTCAGCCGGAATTAAAGTTTGAATCTCTTCTTATACACTTATTTATTGTAATATAGGGTTTCACAATCCTACGAGAAGTACAAAAATTCAAATTTGATTCCACCCTGCATAACTGTCTTCTTAGGGCAAGATGTAATACGTGTTTTACATTAAAATTCATCTTATGCTTTAATAGAGTCCCGTCCCCTTTGTACCTATTTATTTATTATTGGGTAATTCTCTTCGATACTGGTCGAGCCAAGGCGGTATATAGTTTTTACGTCCACAACAACTGTCGCTCTCAAACAGCCTTCAGGTCCACTCGTGATTATAATTTAGCAGTCTGGCTTTTTTCAAAATCGTAAAAATCACTGGGCATGTAGCATTGGGCCTTTTAAATCAAGACGATTTAAACAGAAAACCAATATCCATTTAGGTTTGTGAGAGAAATCAGAAATGCGGAGACAGAAATAAATAATGTAGATTATTTCGACTTATTGAAATTGCGATACACCCAACTTCATATATAATATACACATCTACAAAAAACAGAAACTAATGCCCCTAGTTGAATATTAACATTTGGGAAGGGATTTTTCAATGGAATAAGTACGCGTGTGTCTCTTGTCGAAATATAAAGTTTTAACAAGATTTTCATGTAGATTGGTTATTTATTGAGGACTGGGATCCTGATTGAAAAATGTCGTCGTCTGAATTCCAATCTGTATTCTTAATTAAGACCGTAATGCTCTTTGCGACGACATTCGTAAACTATATTACGTGGGACAACAATTAGGCTGACTACAGGAAGTTTGGATACTATAAGATTAAAACCGGAATATGTCAAATAGACAGTACCTGAAAAGCCCATGTTTTGGCGTATTTGGTTAGCTGTTGAGCAATCGCTATACTTGGTATATGATTCTAGAAGAGTACTTTAGTGTATGACTCAAATAAGCTCCATAATAACTAATAATGCCCAAATGTTTCATGGAAATGGGTCCATCGTTTTTAGACTCTTCCGGGTAACAGCAGGATTCAGGCTTGATTGGATCGGCCACCTACATAGCTTTCTACATTTGCCCTCCTATTAAAAAATTATTCTGTAAAGGGAGAATGATGAGACGATGAGATATTATCATTACCGATATATCGCCCACACAAACTATACAAACCTATACTTGTAGGTTCGGGCTATGCCAGTCCTTCCTCTTTTAACAAAAATGGTTCATGCCTACACTGTTTGATGAGAGACTTTTGAAAGCTACTGAGGGTTTTTGGTTATGTGAGCACAAACAATAATGGAATACGAATACATTTCATTATTTTTTTTTACCACTTGCTCACGCATCTCTTTTAGCCCTCACTGGGGGAACTTATAGCTCAGCTTAAATAGTGTTTCGATACAGCCTATTGGGTGGCCATAATTATTGTGTTGGGCTGCTGCCCGGCGGGGGTAGCCTTAGCTTGTGGAGTCAATTTATACACTTGCAGATACAATTTTAGGACTTACGGCTCAAGAACTTCCTATTTGGGGATTTTATCCCTACCTGGGATATAAGCATTAACAGGGTTCTCATCACGCAGTGACATATTTACACCTATGATTATCATAACATTTCATAATTTTGAGGGGCTCAATAAATATGGGATCATAGCAACTACATGCTATGGGCGAGAGAGACGCATACTGTGTTGACTATATCTTGGCGTGACTTTATCCACCGATATGAACTAGCTTGAGTTGCTAGGGCGGATATCTCCGGCCTGGGCTTTACCCTTTCAACGTAAATACTATTCGGTGTGGCATCTCAAACAGTCCAGAATATCACCTCCTTCTCAAGTCATATTCCTCAGCTTGAGCTTCAACAACTTTACCACGAGATGTATACAGATATAAAATGTACAGCAAAAAGAATGATAGCAACCTGTTGCGTGCAAATATAAGAAATATAATGGGCGGTTGAAAAGCTCTCCGTAATGTGCAAGTGGAAACATGGTGGGAGAGGAAGTGCATGACACCTGCTTTCACCACAGTCATTATTATCATGAGCGTATAGTGAGGGACGACTTTCCAGCTGCTGCTCTACATAAAAAAGAGCTCCACCAACTCACGTTGCTTGTACACTATCTATCTGCGCCTACTGACGGAAGCTAAGTTGCTTCACTGAGAACCAGCAATCACTCAATAGGTCCTCAATATTCACAATATAACCAACCGGCTGTGAAAGCTCTGTTGTGAAATTGGAGCTTTCTCTCTTGTCACTACCGGTTATTATACATGAGTGAGCAGTACGGAACACCGTATGGTAAAAGACATATTAGCGAGATAACAGTGTTAGAACAGTAAAAAAGTGCTCTGAAATATGGCCTTGTCATTTCCGTTACGTTGTCACCGTTTTTTCTAAAACAGCGTTGTTTGTACGTAATTTTAGAGTTTTGCAGCCTTCGAGAATTCGACCAGAGTACACCTATAAAATTGCATTTTATAAACTTGAATAACTCATACATATTTAATGATACTTAATTGCAATGTTTCCAAACCCAATCCTCTATAATTAACGATTAAAGGTTTTATTTAATACAGAAATCAAATCATGCATAGAATATAAAGCAGAAACGAATGTATAATTTATAAGTTAAGAATAGTATATTAGGGAACTGGATATATAGAGTATTAAACCAAAATGGAGTAGCATGCAAATGTCCGTCCGTGCCCACTAGTTTAGCTGGTTTTCATTCACCTTGAGCATAATGTATATTTTGTGGTCATTTAGTACTCTCCTATCCTCCGGAGTGGATGACAGCCCTTTTACAATCAATAAGCGGAGGCTTTATCTGATACGCATATTTGCCGAGTTTTGATTTATTGTTTGGTCGCAACTGATGTTGGCCAGTAGAGTGTGGTTTTTTTTAACGGGAAGTGTTGGTGATATCTTGCACACTTTAGCGCTAATATTATCACATCACAGTTGGAATAACTGGCCACATGGTCACACGATAGTGTTTATCAGCTATTGGCATAAGTTCTTCCAGTCATAGGAGTCACCGATTTAACAACGGATTCTTTCTGCTTACGCCCCAGAAAAATACACCACCACCTTACCTCTTTAATTTGCTTCTGATATCCGTGGAGATACGACAAGAACTTGTCTGATCAGCGGCGTTACATCGTTGCATTGGAGAAAGCGTAAACAGGAACTGGTCAGTTCCACATGCTATCTGCGTAGATCAAACGTGACTTAATCAATTGTAGACATTTTATTAATTTATTGTACGGTTCAATTTCCCGATTGTTTACCACTGTCAATTATACATAACTAACAATAATTGTGAAACGGAGCAACACCAATTACACCACTGGAACAACATTGGGTGAGTTAATCATGCGAATTTTTATTTATCTGGTAACAAAGTAATTTAATTTGATAAGGATCAATCGTTTATCCAAAAATCATATAGAAAATGCCTGTTTGTAATGCAAAGAATTTGAAAAGTTGAAAATAAAATTCTCCCTGTTAAATTAGTCATGAAACCTCCATTTTGGTCTACAGAGTCGGTTACCTTACCAGTTGAATATTATAACAGGATAGGATGAATACTTTGAGGTCGGTAGAGATTGAAAATACTGCAATGTTCGCATTTTTATAGACTCGTTCATAAGAAGCTTTTGGTGTTCAGTTCCCCAATAAATTCTATTAGTTTACATAAAACTGCATTGAGAGACAGAAAAAAACTAATAGTATGAGTCCCGATGACCTCAAAACCGAACGAGAATGACACTTCAGTGAGACTGTACCAAAACACCTTTGCTCTTTAACTTGGCAATAAAAGACCCATTTTCAGTGGGGCAACTAAGGAATGAACTTATTTCTCTCGAATATTAATGCCTGCAGTGAAGTATACAAAACAAAATTTGTCCGAAAACATAATTTCATATCTTGGGTCGTTGTTGCTCTGCTATGCCACGATGAGCAGTAGTATTGTCCCATTTGCTAATACACATGAATCCTGCAAGAATTTTTGAAGTTAACTATACCGTTCTCTCTCTCTCTCTTTCTCCCTAGCTCAGAGTTTTGGTGAACAAAATGTCAACACAACTTTGCCGTCATAGTTGTTTCCATAATTTATTATTCATAGTGTTAAGTCACTCATGAAAATAATAATAATATTCTAGTAATGTATCTGCAAGTGTATAAATTGACTCCACAGCTACACATCCGGGCAGCAGCCCACACATTTACATGCTTCGAACACGGTCGTCTAATGCATCCATAATATCATTATGTTTGCATCCAAAACAGTAGCTTTCAAAAGTCTCTCTCAAACAGTAGCAGAGGGGACGGCAAACCTACCAAGTATTTTGTTGGGGACAAGTATATTCTCACGTCTCACATTCCCTTTACAGAAAATAGGGAAAAGTTAAAAACAACGAATCTGGCTGTGGGGTAAAACGTCATCATGAAACATTTTTTAATTTATTTATTTCAACACGTACCTAAACAACAAGTAAGCGAAGCATACATACTTTTCAATGCATTTGACATCCGTTTTTAATATCCAACTTTTAGCAAATGTTGTAGTTTACGAATGTCGTGCAAGAGCATAGGTCTAATAAGAATACAGATTGGAATCAGACGACGACATTTTCATACAGAATCAGTCCCAAAAAAATCTACATGAAATCTCTGTTAAAACTTTATATTACGACAGAGACACACGCGTACTTATTCCATTGAAAATCCCTTCCCAGTGTAATATTCAACTAGGGGGCATTAGTTTCTTGTTTTTGTAGATGTGTATAAGTGTGCAAAAATGAAAATCTATATTTTCCTGCCGAGATCCCAACTTATTTTTCTGTAAATTTGAAACTTCATGCATTTTTCATAAGCCAGACTGCAATACATTATTTTTGTAGACACGCATGTTGCGGCTAAACGTTGGACACATACAAAAATTATAACAAAATTGGGGACTCTATAAAGCAAATGAAAAACCGTATTAAACAGCAGTTATTTTGTACTTCTCGTAGATTGGGAACCCATTATATGAAGAAAATAACTTTTCGGCTGACATATTATATAATTTTTCCATGAGTGTAATACAGTGTGTGTTATGGATGTACATATTTGTAAAGTAAAATTCGATTAGTCATACTCTTGTACTCTTTTGCATATTAGATACATGAATAGCTGATAGGTATTCGGGAAAACTCGAGAGAGATTGTCAGTGAGTGAAGTTTTTGTTGCCAGTACTGTTTGGTTTTTCGTTGATGTTACTAATATGGAGCATAACGTGTAAATCGGATTCATCTATGTTTACTTTTTCGGTGCCTGTTTGACTTTGTGAGTATCATTCGGAGTAGAAGGGAGTAATAGACGTAATGCCTAGTTAGTATTCCTGGTGGTGGAAGTGACTGGCAGTGATACAACTCTTGCTTTTCAGTTTCTTCGACCATGCAAAGCTTATACCAATGGAAAACCAGCGAACCAGTCAGTCTGTCCGTCCATCCGTCAACCAATCAGTCAGTCACTGCTTCAGTTAAAAAAGAGTCAGTTACTCACATTAGTTTGACTACAAATCATAAAGTCATGCTCTCTCTTTCTTCATACAGAAGGAAAGAAAGGCCTCTCCCTCACTCTCTGTATCTGTTTTAGTATGTTCTGCTCTGGTTTGTCTGTATCTGCATGATTAGGATGAATGCAAAATCCTATGATGTGCGTATGTTTTTGTGAGAGCCATAAAACCCAAGATAACGGATGTGCTAGGATACAAATCTATGGGCATATTATTGTGCAATGGTAATGGTCTTTTGGAAAGTTTAGTCTTTTGTTTGTTATAGCATTTACGAAAGTGGTAATAGCTTAAGTAACTTGCAAGCAACGGGAGTTGTGGAGGAAGGAAAGGTAAAATTTGCAACTTGATGGATGGAGATACCGTGGTTGGCATATTATGACCATTTTCCCTGTGACCATGTCCACCGACCTTAGCGTAAAAGCCCTGTGTCTACTTTTTTGACTGTTTATTACACTGCTCTCTGTCTGTCTCTCACCACGGCCCCACATACGGGCAACAGAGGAGCTTCATCTATTCTCCGGATTACGGGTAGTTTTTCCTCTAGTCTAGTTTAACCACTGCTCCTGAGCACACACACACACACATTTACACAAAGAGTGGCACGTCAAAATCCAGCGCAACACACATAAGACGGGAATTGGCAGTCTTTGCAAAAAAGTAGTTGTTGTAGAAATGCTGGGATGTGCATAAGTAGTGGAAGTAGAAGCAGTAGTAGCTGAAACGGTGGTGGTGGAAGTAGCATTTTTTGTATTAGTAATTGTGTGACTACTCCACGACGACGAAGACATACCGACATTACACACATGCTCAAGTAACCCAGTTAGTGAGTGAGCAGTGTAAGAAGTCATGGTTCACCAGCAGTCGCATCATCAGATACTTGCAAAGAGCCATCCAGTTTCCAGCAAGACGCTCTCGTACTCACTCACTCTTCTTCTATCCTCCTCAAGCTTTTCCGTTCCTCTGTTTTTACTACAGCCAACCAGATAGAATCTTGTTTGTCGACAATGTGGTTGCTCTTGCAAGTAAACAGCCAAGGGTTTCCTCAATTTCCCCTTGCTCCATTCTTCCCGTTTACATTGTTGTGTTCATCGTCATTACATAACATACTCTTGATTCGCTAACTAGTGCCAACAAATTTTACCCTTTTTTTATGTGACACATGACAGTCTTAAGAAACTGCTGCGCATCATGTAGCCCTGCTGCTCCTCTTCCATGGCCTTACAATGCGCTACATCCTTCAGTTCAGTCCCAATAGTTCCATAGTTGGGCGTCTGGAAGCTAAAATAATACATATTTAGTTTTATTACTCCTTGGGATCATTCGGCCCAGTCCAGTGTGAACGGAGGACTACTGTGCTTCTTTTTCAAAGCCAAAACGGGAGCTGTTACACATTACCCACTTTCAAGGGGAATTTTGTACAATTCAAACACGCTCTCCTCTCTCAAATTATACTCCAAAGCAAACTTTGGATGAGTATGACAGAGCAGGCAGTGAAAAACCTGAAACCCGTTGAACTCTCGGTGAGAGACAAAGTGAAGAATATCAAGGTACATCATTTTTTAAGAGTGCAAGTGATGTATTGGCATTTGTACCCCCTTCACCCTCCCTTTGTACCACTTGAAACGTTTTTGTACTAATAAAGAGACGATAGCCGTCTTGTAAATCGACTTGAGAGCTTTTTTCTGCACTCACACAACGAACAGGAAGCGACACTCTGTTAAGATTCAGAAATCATGTTGTAGCTGTTGTTGAAAGTAAGAAAAAGGTGAGAGAGTTGGAGAGTAGTTGGGCCGGGTGAAGTGAAAATTCTAGCTTGTCATCGGTTTGTTGTCATGTGTATGGTGGTCTAGTGCAGTTGCTCCGAGTCTATAGTTATAGTCGTAGTGGTAGTTGTAGTTGCCATCATTTGTGTATCTACAAAAATCCGCGTGATTGTACATGCCTTGCTATTTACCACGAAACCGACTGACGCTAGTGGTGGATAGTGAAAAGCAAAGCCCAAAAAGAACAAAGAGATTATTGACGTATTGTAGCTCACTCATCATCGGATACAAAGAAAACTGTTTGTCTCTTGATGACCATCTAGATCAGATATAATACCTAGCCATGGTTTTACTTATTCCGCGTTGATGACGCTGATCTGTCAAGAGATGAAAAGTGAATGGATGCATAAATGGCAAATCCCCTGAAAACCATTTAGGATGAGTAAGCATCAATCAAAAAGACCGCTTTGAAATTTTAATTAGTAAAACATATACTTAATTGAAACACGATGCGTACATTTATTCGCTTACTTGAACACTTTGAAAGTTAAGCATAATATTATTTACTCAATCAGTTTACTTGTGCTCGAGAGTCACCTCGCACACTCAACACCGTCCAGCGATAAAAACATTATAAATCAGTGGGCCATAATGTAGTTTCATCAAACATAAGCTACGATGGAGGTTGTCAACTGCTGCAGGTTTGGAAAAGCTACTGCCGGGCTAAACGAAGTATTAAATTTCTATGAAAGACTTCAAACGTAATTCGTTAATCTGCCTGAAAAATCACAGGTGTTGGTACTACATACAAGCGTTTGTGACGCGTTCATGTTGAAACGGAGGAAATGATGCAAAGAATAAAATGTGTGTGATTCCAATTTGTACTCCCCCAATTTTCATGTGGGATCCTAGGCACTCACTAATATGAACAAATAGACATTTCTAGGATCATATAAACAGACATTCCACAGATTTTAAGTCAGAATGAACGTTGTTTAGTAACGTATGCCACTTATATAAAGATTGTAATTCAAAGCATCCCCACTGCACCTTCATTTAAACAGCATACTATGTAACTTACTACAAGTCAGTCAGTCAATCTCAAAAAATGGTCTATGAAATTGAACGATCGTTACTGATGCTGTTTTTATGAGTTTTCGGTAAGACTTTTTTAAACATCTACGCTAAAACTAGTACTTGAAACGTTGAGCGTAGCCATACATAAACATTTTAAACATATATCATCATATAATACAACCCATCATAATAGCAGTAGTCAGGAAAGCTTCGTTTCATTTAAGCGGACTCTTACTCACCATTCACTCAAGTCTGAAATGGTTTCATTCAAATGATGCATAACATGGATGGATGGAGCGCTTAACCCACATTCGAAATGCGTTTCCTTGTTCATACGTTTTACGATGAGGCTAATGACCGTTGCATGCAAGGTATAAAAATGCATGTTATTAAATGGCGTCATACAAATATTCAATAATCCAATATGATGATGATCATATCAAGATGTTTAACATTTTTTTTACGGAGATGACTTCAGGGGTTTAGTTTTATCTCTGTTCATGTCATACCATTTTTACCATGAGAATGATAGTAAGCGTAACCGTGTGCACGAACTACTTGGCAAAATTTGGTGGAACTTCTCTTCATCCTGTGACATTCTTCTTGTGACTTGTCAGTTCTGAATTAAAGTAGCAGGTATTGCACAAGGTACACTCTAAAGTGTTGCCTACGTTAGGGTTTTCATCTTGGTTCATTTGCCTCCGGTGCTCTGTCCTGTTGACAAGTAGCCATCGAATATGGTCCTCTTTCCGTTGAATAATTTAGTTCAGGTTGAGTTAAATTTTTTTTCTTGCTCTTCAGATGAAAGGGTAAAAATGCCTCCCATTTTGTGAATACCGTTCTTCCTCCATGGAGCACAAGAACTAGTAGGTAAAATTCCATGTGAGTGTCAAAAAACCAAACGTGGTTACCCCATACAGTAGTATGAAGCCTAGGTACGAGGAGTGCAATAAAATGGAAAGCTCCGAGACTACTACTGTTTTATTATTAGATCTTGCGTGAACTTACTCTTGCAATTTTCGACTCATAATAATGTACAAAAACCATGAATGTATCCTCATAACGGGAGAAAAACAGAATTTCCATACATACCAAAGCACTAGAGCAAAGAAGAAATGGAATTTCATAGAAGGAGAAGACGTACTAGACGGATATGACGGTCTGTATTATCCCTATCTAACTAGACAACGGCTGCATAACCACATATTAGAGTAGTAAGTAGGAGCTTCCAGAAGTGGGACTCTTTATACTGTGTGATTGTATGCAAAATGGATGAGATGGGAGATATAACGGAGGAGTCAACAGACAACTTTACACCTTTCCTCAGATCTCCAGTCAAGACCATTACATAAATTCGTGTGTATATTACGTTTGAAAAAATGTACATATTTACACTCACCAAAATTTTACATGACGACCATATTATAACTCTTGATGATAGCATTTTTGCATGGCTGTTTAGGAATCCAGAGAACATTTAGTAGAACACCGTCGTCGCCATCATCAGCCTTCGTGGAAGACCAGGACTGGGCTAGAATGGACCTGGTTTTTCCATTCCGTTTATCTCACCATCTCTTCTTTTTTTCATAATAGTGGTGTGGTCTGGCATGCTCAGGAAACTGGCTCCTCCGTTTTTTCAAGTATGTGCTTCTAGCCAGCCAGGCAGCAAACATCAGTTTTGTTTCTCCAAATTTTCATATGTTTTTGAAAGACAGGTATAATCAGTGAAAGTTCCAGTCCAGGAAAACAAGGTTAGATTCAACATGCATGAACCCATCCTGCCAGCAGGTAGGTATTGAGGCATACATACAAATGTATAGAAAGAAACCATAGTGGCTTCACAGTGCATAATATATCACCCATGAACAAAGAGGCGTTGTAGACGATTTTTTAACGTTGAAGATCATTTTCCCCCTGGGGGGACATGCACACACCAGGACTACTGCCATGCCAATGTTATGATAATGTTGTTGATGATAATAATGATAATATCATTTTGTGACTCTAATATGAAAGGAGAAAGTACGTGAGAACGCGTGTTGTCTTTCTCACAATTACGTGTTTCAATATGACTGAGCCAGCAGAATCGAGTATCCAAACATTTGTACTGCAACATGCAAACTGAGTTAGCATGATGTATTTTTTGGAAGGTGTGCTCAACTCATGCATCATGTCATATTGTCTTCCTAACACGTAAAAAATAACCTGTGTAGGTAAGGTAGGCTCAATTGCATTTTTTCTATCAAAGGATTGTACTTCCATTTTTTTTGGCTTGTTTGATGTATGTGTGTATTTCTCTCAAAATCATGGTGCTCAATCTTAGTTTCCCCTCAAGTTATGGATTTTCAAGACTCCACTACAAACGATAGATAGTTTCATAAAGGATGGTTTACTTATGTGAACATAATAAAGATAGATGGATGGGATGGGAGAAAAATATGTGTGAAGATGTAACGGAACGTTAGATATAGTTGTAGCCTTCCTCTTGAATTTGAATACCCAGTTATAGGGCCACGTACATATTTATTTATATTGTTTCTATTTCCCGGAAAATGCTTAGAAAAATAGTTGCAAACACAAAAAAGATACATACCTATAAAAATGAAATCAAGACGAGGAAAAGTTGTTGGTTTATTTTTCACCAGCCAGCGATATTTTACACTCAGCTGTACAATTCCAAGTTTTGAGAACAAACTACCATTTCTCTACTCTTACTGACATCATCATGTCAGTCAAGTGTAATTCTCAGTTGCACTTTTATATATTATGGATGGAACATGCAGAACATATTGCTGAGTGAAATGCATGGTGTTGAAGTGGGATTTTTATATGATGATAGTCTCCGTGGAAGAGCGATAATTCCGGAGGATTTTATAGTGCTCCCAAGTGAGACTTATAGTCGAAACAAAAATTCAGTACTTTTTTTGTAGGTTCTTTGGCCTCTCTTCTTACATTGAGAAGGACCACCTAAAAATTCTAGTGGATTTATGCAGTTTTCTCTATATTACAGTGGAACCAAAGAAACTGTGCTTTACAATGGTCAAAATCTACAGACAAAATAGACTAGAGCCGGGCTTTGGCACTACGATTGAAATTCTTTTGTTTCTCACATTCTTTCCAAGGGTAGTTCTACTGAGCGGTGTGAGGTCTCAGTTAAACACTTACGTTAATAAAAAAGTTGCTTCCTTCATGGCCCGTAGAAAGAAATATAGTAGAGAACAGATCGCACATAAAATGACAACTACTTCAACCTTCTTTACTCTATTAGTCATTGTATGCACAGCATTTTGATTGAGGGACTGAGTCAAGACAAAGACAAACTAAATTACATTATGATAAACTTAATTCTATAAAGGAAGCATGAATAGTTTAAGAAAAACAGGCAGGCAGAAACAGTGAATATAAAAACGGAAGATGATAGATCGAGAGGTGAACTACAAAAATCATATTTGCTTGTCGAGCTCAACCTCACATTTTAAACAGAAGGGGAAAAGGAAACAGTTTTCTAGGAAAAATTATAAAAGAGAGCTTTAAAAATCGAGTGGCTTGGAGGAGTTCAGGCATACTTGAGTCATATTGAAACTGTGGTTGAAAGGAAACTCACTTCTTTTGATAGTTTGAAAAGAAACAATAGTCAAGTGATTGAATGAAGAATGAGCTGTGTGAGAAGTTGTAGAAAATAGCATTTATGTGACGATTTTATTTTTGAACCGGTGCACCACCCTGCATACTCATCTTTTATCCACTTCTCACGATTATGAATATATGCAAAACGAAAAAAAGAAAGAGCTGTGCAGAGATTTGGCTGATTGTTTGGCATACATCATTTGTCATACATGCCTACGAACCTAAGATACCTATAGTTTTTAGAGAAGAAGCAGAGCAGGAAGTTTAGTGCTATTTGGTATGCTGGTTTCTCTGCATTTACCTGATTTTTGACTTTTAGCAGAATGGTCACGGATACAATGGAAGCGAGGAAAAATGTTCGACTACAAAATCTGCAGCGGCTTCAAAGAATGATGAGTAAGGCGAAAAAATGTGTAAGCGCATACCGTCCTAGTGACTCAGGAGCATACGGGAAAGAGAAGAGAACGGCTCTGTGAGATTTCCCAATATTTATTCTCGCATGAATAACTCAATGACAAAGAAACAAGAGCATGGTCCTCTTCATCATAGTCATCTCAACTTTATATACTGGCAACTTATCGACAGTATGTTGCTTTGTCTACTATGTCCGTCCGTTCAGGAACGCAATAAAATTTTCAAAATCTGTTCTCACCAATCGATAGTCAAATCGGAATGACCTTCAACTCATGATATTTAGGGATATATGTAATTCCGGTGTGACCTTTGACCTCAGTTAGGGCCAGACTACAAAATTTTGAGTAGTAGATTGACTGAAAAAAATACTGGGGGAACAAATTCAAATTTGCAAGTGACTTAACCTTTAACTAGCGTTTGGATGATTTTTTTACTATAAATTTATGAAATTTAAAAGAATAGCGTTTAGTTACGGTATCTAACCCCAAGTTGTCAGCTCCTTACATTCCTGAGTTACCAGGTGTATTTGTATGGATACATCAAAAGGATGGGAAAAGCATACATTTGCATTTTGTTTGTTACGCGCGTTAAGTATTTGAAGATTACGGGAGTAGTCAGTTAGGTAATATGACACTCCTGTCTATGGCCTAAAATGGCACGAGCTACAGTGAGAAAAGTTGTGTGTTACACACCATCATAATATATATTTAGCATATAACCCCTGCCTCAGTAATTTTTCATAGATTCGATTCCTTATGTTTCTGTTTTTTAACGATACGTCTAGTAAATACGTTAAAAATGAGGTAGATAGTTACCATGAAGATCCAAAAATGGTGGTGCTAATGCATTCTTTTGAAATTTGATATCAAAACATTCATGCTCTATCTTTTTGCAAATTTCAAGTCGTTGGAAAACAGTTGTGACTCGACGAAATTTCCCCGTCATGATTGATCAGATTTCATAGCCTTTTGTAAAATGCTGTTATATTTAACAAGGATTGAATATCTGTAGTTAGTCGAAACTTTAGATTTGCATATGTACACAGAAAATCAGCAGAAAGGATGAGATACTCTACAAAGAATGTCGACGTAGTGAAGTTTGTTATCGTTGTAAACAGAGTTTGAGAGTAAGAGGCATGCTTGCTTGCCTTACATATGTGTACAACCTGCCTGTATTTTTCCTAATCAGTTTTCTTCTACATCTAGTATGTTCAAAACTTGAGATGAATACACATTATTGTGTAGAGTGTAAGTATGTTTTGGAATGCAATCAGGAGCAGGTCGCTTTTTAAACGCGAACTTTATTATGACAGTTTACTGTAGAAAAGAGCCAGTCGTGCAGTCTAGAGCAAAACGTTACATTGGACTGAATCGGCTCTTGTTTCACTTCAAACTTCATATAGTTAGAGTAAATCACTAATTTCCTTCATTCGCCAAATTTTAAAGAATGACTCGCTATGCTCACATTTCGTACGGACTGAGAAACAAGTAGGATTCATAAGTCTAAATGCACCGATCTAATAAAATTAAAAAGAGCCCAACGAGAACGAACAAACTCATGATTAAAGCAATCCATCAAGTAACAAAGTTTTGCATACAATATACATGCATGTAGGTATTCCTATCGAATCTCATTGCCAATGGATGAGTATTTTGCACACAAAAAACTTTTTGAAAATGTTCACAACCAAATGGGGGAATAGGAGTTTCATAGCTCTTTCGATAAGTAGTTTGGTTCAGCAAAGTTCCTTACCTTCATTTTTATACTTCAGGTATCTTTAACATGCGTAGTTATTTCATATAAAAGATTACTTGCAGCTCACCATAGCTGTATCTTTCAAATACCTGAGCAAATAGAACTTGAAAGACTAAAATCAAATAGAAATAAATGAATCAATGGCATTACTTCTCTATCCACCACAAGAAGAGTAAGAATCTAGGCAACTATACACGAGGGAACAAAACAAGTACTACTTTAGCGGCTTACACATTGTCAGTGAAATATGAACGGTTAGTGGCAAAGATAGGTAAACTTGAAGCCACAAAAAGAACACAAAATTTAGTTCAGAATTCGTGTCTTAATTTACCCTATAGACGGAACCTTTCACAGTTTCATCATTGTCGAATGAATATTCCATGTCTTCCATCATGTATGCTTTACACAAGTACTACTTCTGGTGCTCCACTGGAGATTCAAACTAGAAAGCAAAAAAAGTAATAGGAACCATAACCAAGTTCCACCTCATTCCATTTACTTTCCATCAAATTCAAGATTACTCCAAAAGTACTACTTTATCCTGAATGGGATGATGTCCACAATATAAGCTTTTACTCCCTCTCATCATCGTCGTTAGTAGTTTAGAAAGTTGATATGGCAACACTGCCTGCACGCACACTAGGCAGTAAGTATATCCATCATAAACTTCAAATTCATATATTATTATTATCATTCCCAAACATCATCATTATATCAATCTACGACGCAAGGTTTTATTCTTAGGCAGTTCTGTTTCATCACAACACATTTAATATAACAAACTCGGTGTAGTTTAGTATGAATAGAAGACAAGATCAAAAGAGACGCAAATCAACGAGCATTAATTAGAGCACATAGAGTGTGTGCTTGCAAAACTTTGAACAACTGTCATATACTTTGTATGTGTTTCCAAGACCGACTATCAGCATCAACCCTCTTGGATCTCAAAAGAGAGCCTCCAAAGTTTATAGGTAGTTCTTTATCGAATTTCCATACGAATGAAAAGTTAAGGTAGTCATAATAATAAATTGTTACGCGAGTGAGTGCTGCTCACTGGTCCACGGAAATGACTCCACTACGCTGTCTGACTGACTGCCATTAAATATAGAGCAGATCGTTGATAATCATGTGGGGAAGGGAGTGCACGTTTTACTGGCATGTTCTCAAGACCTTCGGAAACCTGTAAAAACCGTAAAACTCGCATTGCATATTAAGATTTTTGACTCACCATGCAGAAAATGTGATTAGAAAGAATGTCTGGAACTGGAAACTCAAAGATTTCGCAAACACCAGTGAAGCATGCCCAAACATTGATCTATCATATGCTTGATTTTGGGCCCTGAAAAGAAATACATTGGTGGCTGTCCTGCATTTCACATAAAATGTTTAGGCTAAAACGGGCTGTTCCCGGTACGTCATTAAAGTTAGCTTAGTATCAATAAAATAGTCTATTCCGACATAAAAATTAGCTCAAAAGTACTTCCAAAGCTTGGATGAATATAGCCATTTCCTTCATTCATGCAAAACTACGTAATCGCTATCATCTAAAGCAGCCAATTAGGAACAAGTAATCACAAAGGGTTGATTGACCTAAGGTATTTACTTGTGTGACTGAGGATGACTAACTGACTTGTAAGAAAATGTGAGCAATTTAAGATGAGCGTCATAAAGCGCCTTTATGTCTATCGAAAGTGCAGTTTGTAAGCTTGTTCCAGTTCCTATACACCACATATTATTCTTTGCCATCATATTTGACAAAAACAAAATATCCGTTTGAGCAAGATCCATTAATAAGCGCTCCTTGACGATGAAAAGTAATAACTCAACACCGTTCATTTGGCGCGCGCGCTAAGTAACGTATCTAGTAATGATATATTTGCTGAAACAAAGTAGAAACCGGCGTGCTCAGCAACCCAGCTCTCCATGACAAAAAAAGTGTAGTCTATTACTCATTTG